>JANBXA010000277.1:0-10496 GCA_030556225.1 Cricetiscus sungorus
CATATTCTGTAGGTCTTTGAAAGGTTTGAAGAATGCCTATGCATCTCAAATTCATCTCTGCAAATCTAGAAATCCTAACTAACTTAACTCCAAGTTTTAACTATCATAGGTAACTCTCTATAATCTGTACTAAATTATACATTACATTTTCCAATGTGCTATATAAACACAATACCTAAACAAGAGGGGAAATATACATATCACAAAATTGACCTTAAATTGTATCAATAAAAGAAAATCCATTCCAAAGCAAAGTATTCATATCTATGCCATAATTCCCTTTTTACCTTTAAAAAGATTGCTTGTGGTCATTAACCATTTATAACAAAGCCAATTTAAATGAAAACAAACATTTATAAACAATATTTGGGAATTTGGGCGTCGTTCTTTCCAAACTACTTCCTGCTGGTATAGGGCGCTGTCATGGAGATCGTAAGAAGACACAGAAATCTTGGCTGTAGTCTGCAAGGCTTTGTCTCAACTGCTTTGAATGTTGGATCACCTGGGGAGCTGTTTCAGGGGGTCTGGCTTGATCAAACCATATAAGTCTGTAAAGAATCTGTAGCTTTTCATTTTCTATGGAAACAAAAATAGAAATCCTTTTCCCCAGTAACTTGTCCTGATGCTTAAATTTTGGAGTCAAAGCATTTTTAAAATATATAAATTGAGTTAATCCAGCAGCATTTCTTTTATCAGTAGTTATTTTCTCAGCAATCAAACAATTTAAAGACAACAGAAGCGCATATAGTATCCAAAATTTCTCTGTGTTTTCCATCTTTACGTGGCTTTTTTATTATTCTATTTCTTCTATTTCTATTTTTACATATTTTGAGACAGGGTTTCTCTGTGTAACTTTTATCTGCCCTGGAATTCATCGCATACCAGGTTTGCCCTGAAATCACAGAGATCTGCTTGCATCTGTCTCCCTAGTGCTGGGATTAATGGCGTGCGCCACCATAGCCATCCATTTAATTCCTTTTTTCTTTTTTAAACCATTGTATCCCGTTTCTTTTTCTCTCCCAAGCCAGCGTATTTTTTAAAACACAATGTAAACCTTCATTGCAGCTCTAGTACACAGCAACGAATTGTTAGCAGAGTTTTTTAAAAGCTAGGCGGTTTTTTTGCTGCTTATGCTAATTTTGGAAACCTCCCTTAAAGGAGCCGCGCAAATCTCTGTCTACAGCAAAACAAATCCAACCAAGAAAATGCTGCTACTAAGAAGTCTTGCTAGTCTCTGTTCCTTTGTTTCTAAAAAATTTCTTAAGCTCTTATTAGTTTTAAGTGAAAGTTCTTATAGCCATGTTGGGCGCCATTTGTAGCATGTAAGTTTCCGCCAGCCCGCCCGCCGCTGGTCTGGCGTCCTGGCCCCCAATAACACGCAGGAGACTCTATATTTGATACAATCCTGTTGGCCAGTTACCATTATTGTTAATGGGCTAGCTCTGCCTTAATCATTAACCCATTTCTACTTATCTAAGTATTTCCATGTGGTCGTCTTATCGGGGAGCCGCGCAGCAGGCTTCCTGCTTCTTCCCCGGCTACATCTCGACTCCTACCTACTACTTCCTCTTCCTCCTCCTAGTCTCCTAGCCCCACCTATCTAGTTTTCTATTGGCCACAGTGCTTTATTAACCAGTATGAGAAACATATATACAGAATAACATCTCCCATCATCCATCCATTCATCCTTCCATCCAATCATCTACACATGTGTCCATCTACCAATCCATTCATCTACTCATTCATGCACACTGCCATCCTTCCATTTATCCATCCTCCAATCTTATGTAATATACATACTTATCCTCTTGATAAGGTATTGTGATTATATAGCTCATTTAGAAATATAATGTATAATTTACTACAGATTATATTATAATAGTCAAAACTTACCGTGTTAGTTAGGTTTTCTAGATATATAGAGATATATTTCTATTAACTCAGCATTCCTAAAACCTTAAAAAGGCCTACAGAATATGGCATTTAAAAAAGGTTTAGAGTTTTTCTTAACAGTGAGGCACCATTGCTCCTGGCAACACCACCTGTGAGAAAGTAAGATGGACATTGAAGAAACTCGTTATGGAGATTGTTACCAATATGAATAGGCATTTGGGACAGATACTAATCTTACCAGGACTGTTTGACTTTATGCTGTATAAACAGGACATGTAAGACACACAGAAAAGTGACTGCTGATACAAGGTACAAGATGGACATTGCTACAAGGTTCCTACCTTATAGAAGTGTCTGCCAGATATTCTGCAGGACACAGAAATAAGTGACTGACAAACTGATAACACATTTTGAAATTTCTTGCCTTTTTGAGAAGTCTGCCAGACACACTATGGCCTATGGGCTGAATAGAGAATATTACAAAGAACTTCAGGTGCCTGACTAGGTAGCAAGATGTTTCTGTCATTTCTAGAGTATATATATTATCTTTCTGGGGTCTTTGATGTAGTTGAAGACAGATAGTTATGGTTATGGTTTTCCATAGTTAGCATTAAAGTCGTTGGTAGAGGAAAAAGTAAAAAGCAGCTGGCTTAGGAGGAGTGGGGAGCCCAAAGACTGCACATGGCCAGAGCCCTGCCAGCTCAGGGACAAGGAATCCAAAGCAGATGACATTGTAACTCATGATTCTGAAGTCCTCAATCCAGTTCAGGTGGCCACAATGCAATGAGTTCATGGCAGGTGTGCTGAGGGCAGAAACAGAAAGCACTGCTCATCTCATAAGCCACAAAGCATGGAAAGTCAGAAAGGGAACAGGGTGTTACAGTCCTCATTATAACCTAACTTCTTCCATGCCCCCACATACTAAAGATTCCATCGCCTCCCTGTAGTCCCTCCTCACAAAAAACAAGCTTTCAAGACATGGGCCTCAAAGGAAAAGTCAAGATCCAGATCATTGCACCTAATCAATCAACCCTCCCCATCTACTTCTTGGATATCTGGTAAAGCATCCCACATGTGCCTTTAGCCCATAAGTACTTCCCATGAACATGAGTTTGAAAGCCTCTCTGAGACCAACACATACTCACTAAGGACCATGGCTAGAAAGCACTCATGATAAAAGCCTGAGGCTGCCTTTGCTATTGTACTATTTCTATTATTTCTGACTTTCTGTATTTACTGCTTCAATTCTTAACTGTCAACTTAAATGTTTCTTTTAATGATGACAAAATATAGGGCTTGGGAAGGAGAAGGTACGCTGAGTGGATAGAACAGATGGCTTCATCTAGAGTAGAAGGAACAGAGGTTTGTGCCAGCCCTGAATTGTCATTTTCTTGTCACTGGAACCCAGAGATATTAAAAGGACATTCATGTGACATTGTGGAGGAACTTTTCAACATCTAATTTCAGGACCCAACTACCAGGAAGGATTTTACACTTCATTATTTGATAAGTACTGGGTAAAAGAAAATCTCGTGAACACCCTTTGTATGTGTGTCTGTGTTTCTCACACTGTGATTCATTACATATTTTCCCCTTTCAATTGTGCCTAGTACAGAAAGCATTCACTGAAAATTAACACTATGGATGAACATCCAGTGATATGGTCAACAGTCATAATTATTATTAATGTTACTGATTAATCACCTCATTAAATAGAAAGAAGAGACTCTCTGCCCATCAGAGTAAATTTATGTGCATCTTGCAGATTTCTTGGGGCTGGCTGACTCTCTGATGAGGATTCAGCATTAACAGGAATCAATTTGCATGAATAGTGAGGAATTCTTATGTGTTTTGTGGCTCGAGAAGAGAGTGAATCTCTGAAAGTGGAGGGATTATACTTTACAAAATGACACTGCATGGGAAGGACATATCTCAGCTTAGAACAGTCAGAGCTCAGCAGGCCTGCCTCAGCAAGACAAAGCAAAGAGGCCATTTCAGTGGAGAGACAATGGGGATGAACTACTCTCACCGTGTCCCCTCACATACTGTCTTCCTGAAACCATTTATAGAATCCTTGGAGGGTGCGGTCCAGGCGACCATGGAAGGAAACAAGCAACTTGTCCCAAGTTACATCCACCAGGGAGAAGTCAAGTTGCCAGAGGCTTTGTCTTTTCAGGATGCTTAGTATCATTAGCAGGGAAGAGAAAGCAATGGATGAACCTCAACCTACTCCACCACCAACTTTGATATTTACCTAATACCTTGCTCCACTTCATGTCCAGTCTTTCAATGAATCAAGCTACACATGTACCTTCGGACATGGCAGGTTTCTTATCATCATCTGCAGCGGCATTTGCTTTCCAGAATATGATCCAGAAGAAAGCTGTACCATCTACCTGATGGAAGGACACTCTCCTCTGTTGTTGGCATCTTGGACTCTGTAGTTTCCCGGAACCAGAGCTTGCTTGTGACTGTCCTGATAGAGTCAGAAAATCGGGAGTGTTATAGTGTTCTCTGGAATCACACCAGGGAGGAAAATACCTGAGCATAGCCCAAATGCTCAGTCATTGCTTTACACTGTCATAAATGCTGTTTCATTCCTGATCCCACCCTGCTCTCTAGTGGTCAATTAAATTATCATCCATAAGACCCCTGATGCTTAAATGGCTAGTATTATTCAGTGCTAGCCACTTAAGTGTGCAACATCTCCAGGGAAAGATCACAGACCTGACAGAAGATAATTTTTGCTAGGCCTGGTGATGCAAACCTGTTATCCCACATACATGATAGACTGAGACAGGGAGATCACAACTTCAAGGCTAGCCTGGACATCCTACCCTGGCCTCAAAATAAACTGTAAAAAGGAGAGAAGGTTGTGACTTGGTAACAGAACACTTGCCTAGTATTTTAAAAGCTGCAAGGGTTCATCTCACAGACAACTGCTTATTCGACAACTAAGCAGGACGCATGCCTGTGACCCGGGGGTGGATTTATGCTCAGCAACTATCATGTGCATCCTTTATATGTGTGGCTCCTAGTGAGAACAAAGACCATGGTTTTAGCCCTTTTTCAAAACATGTGTTTACCTATTGGGTCCATCTTTTCTTCTGAGCAGTTTGAGGTGTCTGTCATAGAATCTTATGACAGTTCAGGAAGCTAGGACATCGGCAATTCTGTCCTCTCCTGATCTAACCTGCAGTTTCCTATATTTTATGGTTCTGTACCCTCCTGGTCTAGCCTGCAGTTTCCTGCATCTGATGGTTCTGTCCTCTCTTGGTCCAATCTGTAGTCTCCTGTGTCTCAAAGCTTGTACTTTTCATGGTACTGTCCTCTCCGGATCTAGCATGAAGTTTCCTGCATTTGTGCATTTTCTTTCAATCAAAATCATTTTTATTTTTAAGTAAAATAATTTACAACTAAACAAATAACGTATTTATAATGCATATAACACATGACAGAAATAGCATCAAATCAAGAGAAGGAATAAGAGCATAGTGTTACTCAATGTTTATAGTCTTTTTCCATTGTTACAATAAAAACTACAGTCTAGAAAGGGATATGATAACTCTTGCAGCAAATGTTACACTAACAAGAAAAACAGTTGTAACTACTAAACCAAAGAAGGAAAAATGGAATCCTTGCTGAGTGCTTGTCTTTTGTGTGCAAAGTCCTGGGTTCAGTCCCCCATAACATGAATGCTAGATATGGGCTGCAAAAGTCTGTCATTCCCGAAGGTGGCAGATGGGACAGGAGGATCAGAAAGTTCATGGTCACTGTCAGCTAAATAGGAAATTTAAGGTCAGTCTGGGCTACATGAGACCATGTCTCAAACCAACACACTCAAAGGTGACAGAGAAAGAAGACATAAAAAGATTTTTTTTAAAAATTATGGGGAAATGGAAGGTAAATAGTAAGATGTTCAATTTAAGCCCAAATATACTCTCATTAAATGGTCTAAATAATAGGAATAATGTAAATAGTGTTTCAAAATTTAGACATTGTATTGCCTTCCTAAAATCAACAACACCACACACATACACTATACACATACACCACACATACACATACACACAAATGCATCACACACACACACACACACACACACACACACACACACACACACACACACACAAACCCCTACCACAGATGTAACTTTAAAACAAGCGTGCAAAGCCAGGAATGGTGACATGCTCATCCTATCCCAGCATTCAGGAGGCAGAGACAGAGGCAGATGGAGTTTGATGCCAGCCTGATGTACAGAGTGAATTCTAGGACAGCCAGGACTAAACGATAAGCAGAGTGAGATGAGACTCTGTCTCAAGCATACTCACAAACACAGACATACACACTCAAATTACAAGAGAGATGGTTCAGCACTTAAAAGTTCTTGCTATGAAGCCTAAACACCTAAGTCTGATCCCTGGGACCCACTGACAGAGAGAAAATATAGAGAATAAATCCCTGAAAGTTGTCCTTCGACGTCCACACTGGAACTTGATGTTTACACACATGAGCATGCTCGTGCACGTGTGCACACACACACACACACACACACACACACACACACAGAGAGAGAGAGAGAGAGGGGGGTTGGGGGAGAGAGAGAGAAGAGTACTTTTTAATTAGGAGAAAAAAGGGAAATGAGAACAAAGTTCAAGACAAACATCACCTGTTGTTGAGGCTCAGGGGCCTTAGGCAGTTACACAAGACAGATAGACAGACAGATCCTGAGACCAAAGAGCCACAAAACACCCAGACATCCAGACAGAAGCTTCCCAATGAAGGGGTAAAGGTTATTTAGTGAAGAAAGGAGAGAAGGGAGGGAAGAAGAGCAAGGAAGGTATGGAGGGAGGCAGGGAGGGAGAGAGGAGGGAGAAGAAAAGAAGGAGAGGAGGAGGGAGGGAGGGAGGGAGAAAGAAAAGAAGGGAGGGAGGGAGTGAGTCCCAAAGATGCTGAAGCACATGAACCTTTATAGAAACAGGAAGCCAAAAAAATCAAGTGATAAGCTGGAGCACACTAAATGTAACATCCTTGCCTTTCACAGCATGTGTTTACAAGGCTGAAAGATGACATACAGGTACCACACCCAGCATCACAAATCTCAACAACATAAATGCAGTAGTGAGAAAGTAAATTTAGTAATGTCACACAACAGCTCTGATCAGTTATTAAATCAATTAAGTAAATGAAAACTAAATACTGAACTCACCCCCAACATGAGTCATAGGTGAATCCACACAAGCCTGTGATCCCAACGTCCAGGAGGCTGAAGAAGGATGATCATGAGTGGAAAGTATCGGATCCTCAGTTATTGGGTTCCTTTGCTGTCAATGCAATAAGTCAAATCAAACCAAAATATTAAGTCCATATTTAATAAACAGGACAATGCAAATCAGAGCACCCCAAGGTGACTCTCAGGAGGCAGGAGGGAGAGCAGGACAGCAGATCTTAAATAGCCTGTGGGTGGCCATGAGATGTTCCAGGGGAGGAGTTAATGACAACAGGACTTTGTCAACAGCACTCAGGGGTGGCGTCTGCAATGGAAGGAGTGGGGCTGGTTTTACCCATTGAGCCATCATCACCTTAGTCCCTGCTTGAGTGATTTTTAAAATCTGTGTTAGAGTGAAAGTGTGCTTGGGTTTGTGTATGCATATGCCACAGTATGCAGGAGGGCTCAGAGAACAATGCTGTGGGCCACTTCTTGCCTTCCTTCTCTGTTGGTACCAAGAGTTAAACCCTTGAGAGGGGATGTCCTTCTGTGTACTGTGTATATATGTTTCTCTTATTGGTTGATGAATAAAGCTGTTTTGATCAATGGACAGTGAGGATATAGCCTGGCAGGAAGTGTCTGTAGGTAGGACTACCAGACTAGGCAACTTCTGGGAACAGGAACACACAGAATCTAGAGAGTAACATGCCAGAGCATTAGAGATAAGCTGCATCCTTGTGGAAATACATAATTTAATAGAAATGATTTAAATATTAAGAGAGAGTTAGCCAACAAGAAGCGTCACCTACCGACCAAAGAGTTTATAATTAATGTAAGCCTCAGTGGGACTGAAGGGCAGGCAGAAACCTCAGTCTACAGATCTGGTCACAAGACTTGTGTGGCAAACTTTTCTACTCACTGAACCATCTTTCTGGTCCTATTTGCACTGTTTTTTTTAAAGCTAGCAAAGGACAAGAGAGCACTTGCTAATATAACATGAGGACTGTCACAGGTGAGCCCAGAAGTATCAATACTCAAGTCAGTAAGCCAGGTCCTTACAATAACATTATGGCAACTTTTAAATAGTCATAAAAAATACATAGTATTTGATAAAGACATATTTTTTGAGTTATGTAGAAAAAACATCTAATGTATTCATAACATAAAAAGGAGAAAGAAAATATCATATTTAGTAGTTGACGTTTTCTTGTTTAGTGTGTGCTGTGGCACAAACATGGAGGTCAGCGGACAACTTTTAAGAATTGATTTTCTTTTGACTATGGAGTCTGAAAACTAAATTTGGGTCATCAGACTTGGTAGGAAACGTCTCTGTTTCTGAGCCATCCTAATAAGCCAGTCTTTGACATTTTCACATCTCAGTTTTTCCTATATGCTCCTGGCTTCCCTGCATTGAGGTCAAACTACAGGGCAAAATGCAAAAGATATCTTGGCTCTGAATAGATCACCTAGGGACATTGTGCTTATATATTCCATCCTTTGTCTTTTCAAGTTGCTGAGAACAACCTTTGGAATAATCCTCTCCACACTAACCACTAGGGAGGATGTGGTAGTTGGTGTCTGTTGACAGGAGGTGGCAATTTTAAACCTTACACTTTTTCATCCATTTCATCTGTGCAGTTTCATCTGCATTCCTTTGGGATTTGTTCTTCTAGACTGGTTGTTATATTGTAAGTTGCATTTATCACATTAAAGGACAGGAGAGGTAGGAGAATATAAAGGTATCCCTGCCTCTCAGAAAGCATTTGCAAGCAGCTCTACTGAACCTCCTCTTCTGAGCATATGTAGACTAAAGTAGATTCATGTCTCATGAACCCGAAAGGGGGGTGTAGGTGTCTTAATTCCATCTAGGTGTTAGGACACGAGCAACACAGGCAAACTTTAGATTTTGCTTCCTTTCTCTCTCTAAATTGCCAATATTATGAACCACCAAGAAAGGATGCACAGGGGAAATGTGAGGCCTGCAGCCAGAATCTACTTCTCTGAGACTGAGCTTCTCAGAAATGGGGGTACAAGTATGAAGTATGTGCTTGCCATTGCAGCCTATAGTGAGAAACCCTTTTAAGCACCTCTGGTGCCTCAGGAATAACAACCAAATCCAAAGATACTCAAATTTATGTGAGCCTATCACAGAAAACCAAACCAATTTTCTCAGTAAAGGTAAAGCCATAGAAAGACACCAGCTATTTTTAACAATCTACTCAAAAAATTGGCGAATTGGTTCACACATTTAATGCCAGCACTCCGTAGGTAGAGGCATGTGGATCTCTTTGAGTTCAAGACCACTGTGGTCTATACATAGTGAGTTCAAGGACAACCAGAGCCACATAATGAGACACTGTCTAGGAAAGAAAATCTACTGAAGCTCTATTGTAGACAACATGGGGTCAAGACAGGCTTTAAACTGACTTCCACAGCTTAAAAGTCTACAGAATTGCATTTGAAAAACAGGAGTTAGGCTATGAATGATATGTGTCAAAGCATCTACTGTTGATGACTCCAAATATTAAATGTGGTGTCAGCTCCTGACCAGGGCAATGCATGTGACCCAACCAGCATGGTCTATTCCCAGAGTGTCTACTTCTTCAATGCAGGAACAGTTTGCCCAGCAGACTGCCTAGTGTTGAGCTGCAGGAGAGCTCAAGTGTACATCTGTTGCCTATCGAGTGGGAACCCTGTGTTCCATCGACAACATTGTGGGGCCTAACAAAATAAAGTAAGGGCTAATGTCAGACATTTCTCCAATGGCTTCTGGTGACATTACTAAAATAGAAAAATGGAGACCGCACAATGTGTCAGTGGGTAATGGAGCTGGTCAAAAGACTGACAATCATAGCTTAATATCCTAATCTTGATGAGAGAGGGAAAGAAGCAACTATTGTTCTCTTTTGACCTCCATATACATAACATGGTGATAACACATGCATACAACCAAACACAAAAATTAAACCAATCAACCTGAGAGATGCTTCTGCTGCTGTATCCATGATCTCATCAATCAAAAACCGCCAGCTCTGCTCAACAGTCCTCTATGTACTGAGGCCAGTATTTGAATCGAGTGCAAAGCACAGCCAGGATGTTCATAATCTGTGCCTTGTATTTTTGAGGGCATGGATGAAGCTGGGTATCATCTGTTCAGCAGTGCTGTGTTGCAGAGTACTACAAGCTATGCTGGGATGCAAGCACTAGAGAATTCACACTCCAAGCTCTTAAAAAAAAACCCAAAATCCAAAGTGCCTTCAAAACTTCCAGGCCAGGCATTGGTGGTCCACACCTTTAATTTCAGCATATGGAAGGCAGAAGCAGTAGAATCTCTGTGAGTTCAAGACCAACCTGCTCAAAAAGAGCTAGTTCCAGGACAGCCTCTAAAGCCACA
>JANBXA010000280.1:0-73314 GCA_030556225.1 Cricetiscus sungorus
ACAAACAACATAAAGATATGTGGTCATTCACTGAGATACACCCTTAGGCCACTATTGTCTAATTAAGTTTTTAAGGAAAACTAAATATTCACATATAGTAATCTAATGTATGACATAGTAACAATAGTAACATCGTACACTTGTACGAGTCACTGAAATTTTAAATGTCTCACCACAAAAACAATTATATGACTTTATTGGATTAATTACCTGATTTCACCATTTCAGAATATATAAATTTCAAAGTGACATTGTAAATGTCATAAATATGTACAATTTTTTATCATGAAAACATCTAAAATGGTTTAATCCCAGCACTAATGAGTTAGAGGTAGGTGGATCTCTATGAGTTTGTAGTCAAATGATGTACATAGCAATTGATGTACACTTGATGCAGAGTTCCCGGGTAGACAGGTCTGTATAAATAGGGAAGATCCTATCTCATAAAAAGAGATAGGGTTTACATTATTCACTTCACATGTTATGGGCATTTTCTCAAACACACTCTGATAGATGCTAAACTAGTTGCAGGCCTTTTTAAATGAAACATTTAGTGTCCATCCTGATGTCATCAGTCCTGTCTCAAACTGGAAATTCTCTGTGCCTTACTGCTTAAGATCAAACTGGCCACAATTATCACCCAGAGATCTACAAATCCTATCTTTCTTAAACAAGATGTGGTGCAGTTTGTCCAACTTCCTGTGAGAATTCTTCTTCCCTTTAAAAGGTAGCATAGTGCTTACTATCTTAAAAACCCCTGCTTTCCCTCACCCACTGTTCAAGTAAAAACAGCAGTCATCAGAAATTAAGGGCAGTGTCTAAACAGAACCCAAGAAACTTGAGCAGGCTGGGCAGGGGCCCTTGGGTCTCAGATCTACAACCATGAGGATCACATTCTTTCTGTTATCACACTGACAGAATCTAATGCTGCCAGTCTCAAAGATGCCTTCCGGGTTGGATGCAGTGAGAGAGGCCTGTAAATTTTAATGTGCCAGAAGCTGAGACACCAATATTACACTTCTGAGCTCAGCCTAGGCTACATAGTAAATGCCTGGGCTAAAAACGAGATTTTGTCTCCAGAGGGGGAAAGGAATTAAAAAAAAAAAAAAAAAAGGTTCTGAGACCAAACCAAAGCCAGCTAAAGCTACTCTCTGGTTTGACTCATAGGAAGGATATCCTTATAGGAGTTGATAAAAGTGCTTCGTAGTTGAAACAAAAGTAAAATCCTATTATGTTTACACAATGTGACTAGTAATATTGTGAATGAATTCTAGGACAGCTGGCCCGTACGAGTTCCTTACTTAAAGATAAATAAATAAAAATAAGTAATGGAGGGTTTTGACAGATGCCTATAATACCAGCATGCTGCAGGTTGACACAGGCAGATCTTAGGATTACAGGCCACCAGGACTACAGAGTGAGTTTCAGGTCAGGCAGGGCTGTTAAACAGAGATACTCTGTCATGAAAAACTATAAACAAACGAACAAAGACCTCTGTAAACCTCCCTATAGCCATTTTCTCTATTATTTCAGGTGCATTTCAGCCTCCCTAGTCCCCTCTCTCCTCAGCGTCCATGACAGTTTGCCTCCCATATTCATTGATCCTGACCTGCAACCCACACTTGCAGCCACGGGGACACAACAACTGAAGAGACCAGGAGAAACAGACTCAACTCACCACACAGGAGGCTGCTTCACCACCCCTCCTTCGGCTGTGGGGATAAACCTGTGGCTGAAGCAACATCATGGAAGGCACCAAAGTCGAAGTGTGATGCAAACCATTGATGTCCCTGCAGCAAGTCTGCCTGTGCACAGTGTCTATGATGTTTCATGGCCACAAGGGATGTTTTCCTCAGAAATTTAAACAATAAAGAGTCCTGGTGGCTGAAAGCTGCGGAACACAAGGAAGAAAGGGAAGGAGTGTGTGAGTCCTGACGTAGACTGCATAGGAGAGCTCAGGAAGCCTAGATGAGAGACAGGAAATTGGAATGGATGACAGTATATTGGGTCAGGAACTGGAAGCTGAATCAGGTATGCCTGTCACAAAAGACTCCCAAGACAACTTCCAGGGAATTGACTAAGAGTACACAAAAGCAATCTAGGACCTGATTATAAATCTGCCTGACTCAGTCTCTAGACTAGAACAGATGTCAGGATGAGTGTGTGTTATCCCCAGGGAAACTAGAGCCTCTCAGGAGAACTAGAACAAATGCATCTAAGGCCTTTAGCTTCTCTTGGCCACTGCCTGCATGGATAACTACTGCTCCCCTCCACAGCCTGGATTTTCACCCTCCCTCCTATAATAACCTTCCTGTGGGCAGTGACACATACCTAAGGCATTGGTACTTGAGGAGAAAAGAGATGTGCCAGGAAGGCAAAGCAAGCACTGGAGCACTATTAGATGAGAGAGAGGACACTGTGAAGATTAAGTTTATGATGTAATTATTTATACCCCTGCCATGTCCTTTTTGCATGAGTCAAACTCAATATTATGTTCATAAAAGGAAATAACTATATTCCTAATAACATAGAAAGGTTAAGAGACTAACATAGATTGTGCAAACATCTAAAAGTATATGTATCTATGAGCCATTCTAAATCAACTACTTGACAGGCACTAAGTATACCAGAGCTTGGGAGAAAAAGGCACGTGGCTGTCTCAATTCAAGGACTACACAGACAAACCCTTTCTCGAAAACAAACAAAAGGGAAAGTAAGAGAGAAAGAGAGAGAGAGAGAGTCTTAAAATCAATATTTGAAAGGTCAGTAAAACGTTACTTTTATTTACTCATGAAAGTGAAATCATATATGTACTTTTCTGTGATGATTTTTTTAATTTAAAAATTGAAACAAGCTTATTGTACATGTCAATCCCAGTTCCCACATCCTCACTTCTTCCCCATCCCCTGCACCAACCCCCATCCCATCCCCATTCTGCTCTCCAGGGAGGGCGATGCCTTTCTTGAGGAGCACATATATACTTAAAAGAATTAATTGTCCTGATATTGATGATGGACTGTTTAGCCATCCCTGTCTTAAAGTACCTCAAACTTTGTGTATTGTGTCTTACTACGTTTTTTTGCAAAGTGAATTTGTCAGTCACTGTTGATATGTTAACTTAAAGCAGGTACTTAGCTTTAGACTTGGTTTTACTGTCTGGTTAGTGCAAAAAGAGCCCTGCAAAGAGGTAGGTGTAATGTGATGTTTTAGTCATACTTTTCTGTGGAACACATCCGAGCTCCCAAATCACACACAGGTACTTATTCTTAATTATGAACGCCTGGCCTAACTTGGCCTGCTGATAGTCAGCTTTTTGTTAACTATAAATTACCCCAACTACCTTTTCCATCTGGGCTTTTTCCTTCCAATTCTTCTGCATATCTTATTTCACTCTTACTCCTTGGCTCAATGGGTGGCTGGTCCATGACAGCCTCAACCCCTTGTTCTTTTCTTACTTCCTCTCTTTCTTTCTCCTTCTATGTATACTGTCTGCCAGTCAGCCCCACCTGTCCTTGCTCCAGCCTCACTATTAGCCTTTAGCTCTTTATTAGACCATCTCCTGTTTCAGAAAGGCACAATAACACAACTTCACAGAGTTAAACACCTGCAGCATAAACACAAGACACACCTTAAAATAATATTCTCCAGTCGGTAGATTCATGAAAGAACACTACTCAGGGTTGCAGCAGATGAAGGCCAAGTGACCTACCTGCTACTCAGGAAGAACAGATGGTTGCTGCCCCACCTTGACAGGAAGTGATGCTAGAGTGTTTCAGGACTGGATGCAACTGTGAAGTAGTTTCACTTAGTATTTCCTAGGAACCCGAGTGACTTAATATTGCATGTCCTGTTGTTGAGAGTGAGTAATGCCTGAGATGCACTCACTTTTGTGTATCAAAGTGGGGCTGGAGAACACCTTCCAACAGCAGCCACATGGGGTCTCCAAGACAGAAAAACAAGGACAGAGGACTGTGGTACTCAGTGTCCCCATTTCTCCTCCTTGACCTCCCTGGAAGCCCAGGCAGATTCCCCTGGTGCTGGAATGGCTCATTTCCCTAAACAGCCCAGCTCCCTTTCACTTCAGTCTAGTGTTGTGGTCATGACTTATTAAATGACCCGGTTCTTCTATTTCTCAAGCTTCCTTCCCCACAGGGTTAGAGCACTCTTGCATTACAAAGGATTTTGAATGCTCCAAAGAGAAACCTCAAAGATGCAGGACAGGAAGTCATTATCTGACCTGGCTGCAATGAGGGACACTGTCACAGTTAGCACGTAAGAATTACTGTAACATCTTGGCAGGTCTGTGGAGCAAACAGTTGGATAGACAGAATGATAGGCAAAGATGCTGCCTCTCAGGAATGGGCTCTGATGATCCTGGTGTCTGAGAGCACAACAGTGAACCACATTGCCACGTCTCTGGGTGAGGCCTTTGTGAGGGCGTTCCTGACTTGAGTCAACAAGACTGTGAGAGCCATCTGCAGAGCAAGGCTGTGATCTTGTAATACTTCACACGTCAGAAGCCAAAGCAGCAGAGGAGAGTCACGAGGCTGTTTGACATTAACCCAGAGCAAAAGAGGTACACCAATCTTTTCTGAAAGCATTGCCACTCACCATTGCCACTCACACAGCCTCCCATGTCCCAGAAGGCATGAAAGTGCCACTGTGCTTTGGTGCTGCCTCCCTGGGGTCCTTGCAGGAAATGCTTGTTTCAGATTTCAGCCCGGCGTTCTTGACTCAAACCCGGGCTTTTTGTGAAGGGCACCAAGACAAATGATAATAATCCCAGAGAAAAGCATTTAGTACTCTACTGTTAACTTCTAGGCAAACGTGCTACCTTACACATGGACCTGCCTGGTAAACTTCACCTCATGTAAGAGGATCTAAACAAGACTGATGGCCATTCATTCATTTCTCTTGGGAAAACAGATAGGATGAACAGCACCTGGTTTGTTAACAGCTGATGCTACATTGCCATCTTCAGATGCAAATCTGATCCAGGTACCCCAACATCATACCACCAACTGGCCAGCAGGAAGGGCATCGAGCAGAGGACCACCTCTTTGCCTATTGAGAGCCTTGGAAATTTTCTACCAGATAAGAAATTGAAGTCCAAGGAGGGGAGTGACCTTGGCCTTGGTCAATTGTCATCAGGGAACCTGGACTTACACACAGTCTAACACGCTCCATCATGCTCATTCTCGGCCTTGAGCTTAGCTCTGTTTTGCTGAACACTGGAAAAACCAAGCTCATGGTCCTGACTTTCTACCTGTTTCAGATTTTATGACAGAATCCCTCTCCCCTTCCTCTGCATGAACTCTGAAAGCAGTATCTGTGACCTGTGCCATAGGCTTAAGCCAGACATGTGAGTTTTATTTCTGATGGCTGCCATGACAGTAGATCCCATGTTTTGAGAGCACTAGAGAAGCACCTTTATAAACTATAATTCCTGATTGTTTACCCAGTTTTTCTATTTCCAGCATTCCTTCAGACTGTTTTATTTTTCTAGATTTTTGTTTTGTTTTGTTTTTTTGCCTCTATTTTAGCTTACATGTCATGCATTGTTTGGTTTGTTTCCTTCACTTGTTTGTTTGTTTTTTCTTGGATTCCATATTTTCTTTTAGAGACTTGTTTATTTCTTACAATTTTTGGTTTGTGTTTTCCTCCAATTCTTGAATTTTGTTTTTGTTTTGTTCTGTTTCTTTCAGGGACTTTCTCATTTCCTGTTTAAATGCCTCTATCATCTTCATAAATTTATTTTAAGAATTGTTCTCTTCTGCTTATCAGTGTTAGGATATTCAGGTGGCTGGTGTGGTGTCCCTAGACTCTGATGGCATTGTATTGACCTTTCTGTTGTTGAAAGTGTCCTTTTCTTGTCATTGCCCCATCCCTTCTTCCAGTCGGTACCTTTGGGGTCTCACTCTTTCCAGGTGAGTACAGGTCCTAGGTTCTCTTCTGTAGGGTACAAGCAGATCCAATAGTCTGATGTCTCTCCTCTTCCTGTGGTTGTAGGCAAGACTAGTATCTCGATGTCAGCAGGCACTGTATGATCTGGTTTTCAACAGTGGTAGTCACTAGACCTCAGGTGACTCCAAGCAGGAAACTGGATGTTGGATTAATAACAGTTCCGTGTGTACCTACTCACTTGGATGGAGGTGGAATAGCACTATAACATCATCAGACTCCAGTGGGGCTGATCTACTGTGACAGCTTCCCCTGTGCTCAGTTTCCAGGCCTCAGGCAGATCCCAAAATGGCAACAAAAGTCAAAATATTAATGTTGTTCCAACTTTTACGTTTTTCAAGATATCTTTATTTGTCATGCAGTATTCTGCTAGAGCATCTACCTACATGACAGACGAGGGTTGCAGATCACATTATAGAGTGTTATGAGCCACGATGTGGTTGCTAGGTATTGAACTCAGGACTTCTAGAGTACCAGCCATGCTCTTAACCTCAGTGCCATTTCTCCAGTCCCTAGTTTTAACTTTAAAAGATTTATTTACCTCAGTGTGTGTGTGTGTGTGTGTTTCTGTGTGTGTGTGTGGGAGAGAGAGAGAGAGAGAGAGAGAAAGAGAGAGAGAAGAGAGGGAGAGAGAGATAGAAAAGAGAGAGAGAGAGAGAGAGAGAGAGAGAGAGCACTTCTGAGTATATGTATGTGTACCATGTGCATGCAAGTTCCTTAGGGGGGGTGGAAGAGGAATCAGATGCCTCCAAATGGTGTGACAGGTGTTTGAGAATTGTCTGATATGAGTTCTGGCAACAAAACACGGGTCTTCTGCAAGAGCAGTGTGCTCTAATCTTCTGAGCTATTTCTCCAGTCCCATTTTAACTTTCATTACAGTGTGTTGTATTTGATCTGCCCTGACTTTGTTAACATGTTGATGTGCCTGGCTTACTTCCTTGTTCTCCTAAACCATTGAGAAGATGATGTTATCTGAAGGACTCTGTGCTGTTTTCAGTTTCAGGCATTACTGAGATTTATGTTACAATTCCTCTTTGGATCAGGGAGTAACCAGTGTATTGTGATATTTCTCTTGCAGTTTGAGACATTATCTCATCAACACTGACTATTCTCAGTAGCAAACAGAACCTGAGAAGCCTCCAGGTTTCCAACAATGAACTAAAAGATGCAATGGAAAGTTGTTGTATGATGCTATCAAACAGTCCAACTGCCCCATAGAGAATCTCAGGTGTGGGTCAATGGAGTCATAGCTGTGTACTTGAGGGTAAGAAAAGGTGGGAGATTAATGGGCAAAAGAAATTAAAAGTCCATGACGAAAACATAGCAGTTAGCAGTGGTGCAATTAATAAGCCACTGCAGTTAGCCTGGTAATATCAAATTTCTCAACTGGGCATCCTTATGAAAATTGGTCATCTACAGGAGTATGATGTTGGTCAGCCTTAGTGATGGAATGGAGGCAGGAGAAACAGATGGTGCATGTATGAATGTATAGATAAATGAATATATGCATGGATACACAGATGGTTGCCAAGATGGATGAATGGTTGCATTGTTATACAGATGGATGTTGAGATGGGTGGATAAATGGCTGCATAGATGGGCAGATGATTGAAGGTTACATGCATCAGATGGATGTTGTTATATAGACCAATGCATCTGTAGATAGATGGGTATATACATGATTGGATGATTGGATAGATTGGTAAGTGGGTGAATGGATAGGTAATTGATGGCTGTAGGCATAGATATATGGTATTCATGGATCGAAGCATGTATAGGATGGATACCTATTACATGGAGAGTACATATATGGATGATGCCTACATGCATGGATGGGTTGTTGGATGAACGGATGGTTGTCCACTGTGGAGATCAACTGTGACTAGCCCACATCTCATTGACTTCTATGGACTAATAATTGCCATGACAACTGCTTTATTTGGCTACAGTGACAAATATAAATTGAGTGACCTTTGCAGCAGAGATTTATTGTAGAGATTAGAAGTGAGATGATGCTGTACTGTCAGCAGGGCTACTTTAGAGGACCAAAATGGGGAGTGTATTGCAGGCTTCCCTCACTGAAATGCAAATGGCTGTCTTTTCCCTGTGACTTCAGTTATACAAAATTAGATACCACTCCATTGTCCTCACAGTAACTTAGTTTCCTCTATAAATACCCAGTCTCAAAATCCAGTCCTAGAAGACACGGGATAGGAACCTCAACATACAAATTTTGAGGAGACATAGTTGAGCTCATAGCAAAATGAATCTTCAAAGATTAAAAGCAAAAGGTATCAAGGTATCCTGAGTTGTAGGCTCAGGGCTCACCAAGCCTTCAGTGTATTATCCAGAGCCAGCTACAATTTACCCCAGGTTCAAGAGTTGGGATAACAGACCTGGTGGAATGGGCTAGTTCATTCATTCACTACAAACATTAATATAGAGAATGGGCAGTTGTGGTCAAGTCTTCAAAGAAGGGGAAATGTGATGTCATGAACACTGGGGTTTTAAGAGACTGTTCGTAGCCAAGTGGTGATAGTGCACACATTTATTCCCAGACTCTGGAGGCATAGCCAAGTGGATCTCTGTGAGTTCAAGTTAAGCCTGGTTTATAGAGCAAGTCCCAGGACAGATTCTTAAGCAATAAAGAGAAACACGTCTCAAATACACAAAAATAGGAGACTGTCTTTAGAGGCTATGGAGTGAGTATAGGCTAAATGAGCATGTCATATATCAGTTATCTCTGGCTTTACATCTTGATGTAGAACTGCTTTTTTCTTTGTTGTTTGTTTACATTAGAATCCTGTGAACGACCTGGTGCCAGTTGTGAGGACATGGCTTCTACTTTTACCCAGAGTAACACTGTTTGATAAATCAACCTGTTGCAGAATGCCTTGAACCACAGTGGATTGGCTATGCTGTGCGAGGATATGAATCACCACAGTTATACATTGCACATACTTGGGTGAGCTGGCCTCTGTTCTCTTTGATGGGAAGTTCCCATAGTGCTGAAAAAGGATTGACAGAAATATGAAAAGTGCACCTGGGCTGAGGGCTCAGTCCAAGAATGCTTGCCACACAAGCATGAAGACCAGACTTTGATTCCCAGAAACTACTACTATATTTTGCGTTTGTTTTATAAAAATGTGACATGAATATGTAAGTATATATCAATTAAATATATTCAGACTACTTTTTATCAGCATAAGACATTTATAAGTATGGCATATATCATATATTCTTATTAACCTCAGCATTTATCTTTGTGATTCATTCTTTCTCTCCATCCCCCTTACTCCCCCATGGTCTTCTAACCTATACAGGTCAAGGTATATACTCTGTAAAAGTGTAGGTGTGAGTTTAGGTTGTAATGTATGTGCAGATCATGCACACATGAGTGTGAAGACCAGAGGACACCCCTCTGATGACATCCACCATCAGATGCCATCAACCTCAGTTACTTTTTGAGATGGGATCTCACACTGAAACCTGGAGCTAACAAGTTATGTTAAGCTGGTTGCCCAGCAAGCCCTAGTAACCTGCAAGTCCCTGCTTCCTTGGTTCTGGGACCACAGGCATGTGCCACTGTTCCCAGCTTTTTATGCGGTTGTTGGGAATTAGTCTCCAGTTTTCAAGTTTGTGTAGCAAACACTTTCCTGAAGGAACTGTCTCACAAGACTCCAAGATTGATATCATTTTAATTAGATTTTAGGCCACTCTGTTCTAGAAAAATCAAACCTTATGGGGTGTCCAATGTTTTAACATCACAACATGACCACACAGGCACACCATTCACACTCAAAAACTCTGTGATTTATTTACAAAAAACATTATGGATTTAAGTAAATTTATAATTTTGTGGTAGACCTTTTCATAGCTGTCCTTGGCTACAGGTTTCCCATGTGCCATAGGTTGAATATGCCTATCAGATGATGAGTAAAAACGCTTGAAGCTCTAGCTGTGTGTACTGTGGAGATACAGGCTCACTTCCTTAAGAATTATTCTTGGGGACAGGTATTTATGATGCACACCTTTAATCCCAGAACTTGGGATGTAGAGGCATGTGGATCATTGTGAGTTTGAGGCCAGCTAGGACTGCAAGGGCTACACATAAAAACCCTGTCTCAAAAAAATAAATAAATAAAAATACTTACTTTTGCAAATTCCCCTCACACCACCCCTGAAATTAAGTATGTGCAAGATTTCTTGCTTGCTTGCTTTTGGCTAGGGCTTGAGAAGGTCCCAAGCTGCAGTGGATATATAATGAGTTAGAAAGAGGTGATGTTCTGCAGTCTTATGAGTCACCCAACTCTGTATTTGTTCCCAATTCACCAATGCTGCACCCTGGGACAAAGTACCTGTTTCTCTGAGTATCGTCCTTTGATCTGCAAAGTAAGAATTAGTACTTGACTTGAGAAATTCAGAAATGTACAGGTGTGAGATAACATGGTATATATTATAAAACCAAGGATACTGTCCCCTTATACTACCATGGAAAATGTCAGAGAGACCTGTACTGCCGTTAATATGTGCCCTAGGAACATATTTGTTTCCTACAAAGTTACTTAAACATAAAAGTATATAAAATGTGATTGTTTCCATGAAAATATCTCCCATATGCTCAGATGTTTGAATGCTTGTCCCAAGTTGATGATGCTGTTTGGGAAGGTTTAGGAGGTGTGACCTTGCCTGAGGATGTGTGTCACTGCCACAGGCTTTGAGCTTGCAAGTTTTTGTAACATTCTCATTGTGCTTCCTCTGCTTCCTGCTTATGTTTCAAGGTGCACACTGGGATCCCTGCTGCTGCTGTCACTCTTCCTGCTGTGATGATGATGGGCACTTATCCCTCTGGAACTGTAAAGCCCAAATTGATCCCTCCTGTTGTAAATTACCTTGCTTCATGGGCTTTATCTCAGTAATACAAACTAATTAATAAGGAACAAAACAGACACCAGATCCTTTGGTTGTGTGATTGTGTGTGTGTGTGTGTGTGTGTGTCTGTTGTCTGTGTGACTGTGACTGAATATGTGTGGATGCACATACATGAGAAACAGTTAACCAGAGGGCTAAGCAGACACTCAGCTCATGGACAATATTTTCAAGTTTTTTTTTTTCCAAAACCCTAATGCTTAAATGTAATCAGTATTTTATACCACTATTTTGGGTGTTAACATGAAATAGAAAAAGACTACATTTGGGTTGTTATACTCGTACCACAGAAATAACCAAAATAAAAGCTTTGTGGGAAAGATCAGTCGAGTAAATTACTTGCAGCATAAGTATGAGGACCTGAGTTCTGATATTCAAAATCATCATTACAAAGCTGACCGTGGTCTCATGTGTCTATAACCTTAGTTATGGGGAGAATGGTGGAGGCAGGGTACTCTCTGAAGCTTGCTACCAACCGGTGTGTGTATGATATATTGAATGAGAGACCCCGTCTCAAAAAGATACACAGGGAAAGTATTGAAGACACTTGACATTGACCGCTGGCAGGTGCATGTGTGCACACATGAACACAGGCAACAAGTCAATTAATTTTTTTCATTTTATTATATAAATATATGAATATTTTGCCTGCATGTATGCAGTAACCTTGGAAGGCAGAATATGGTGTCAGATCCCCTTGAAATTGAGTGGCATGTATTTGTCAGCCGTGATGTGTGTAACTGAACCCAGGACCTCTACAAGAACAGACCATGCCCTTAAACATTGAGCCAATCTCTACTTCCCAATCAGTTTTAGGGAGGAATCTGGATGCCAGGTGTATTTCTCTTCATTTAGGGACAACATCAGGGTCTCCTGACTTGGTCTTTGAAAATAAAAATTTATTGAGGGGAAAATGGGATGTTGGAAACAACAAAAGCAAGTGTGAGCAGCTGAAGAAATGGTTCTTCAGTTAAGAGTATTTGCTGCTCTTACAAAGGACTCAACATCAGTTCCCAACACTCATTTGGCAGCTCCAATTTCTGTAACCCTAATTACAGAGGATCCGATGGCCTCATCTGATCTCCACAGGTTCCTGCTGACATGTGCTGCACATAAACTCATAAAGGTACACACATAAATAAGAAATTTTCATAGCTTAGGAGAGTGAATTAATGAGAGCTGTCAAATTTTTATTTCTTTCCAAGCTGTGAATTACTGACTTTGAAATAGAAAACCAGGAGCTTCTGATTGCTGAGGATATAAAAAAAAATCCCTACTTGGCCATTCTAAGTAGTGTGTCAGCTGGCATGGAAAACAAATGTGGACATCACAGTGCAAGAAACATGGGTATATTCTGAGCCTAAACAACCTCTAAAAGACATATTTTGTTGTTCCCTCCAGGAAGGCATCTCCCTCCCACTGGAGTGGGGAGGTGTGGGAAACCACAGCCCCAAGATGGCACCTGGCTGGATGTCAGGTAGTTCTCACTTAGCTGTAAACAAGCCTTATTTAGAAGTGCTTGATGGATCTGGTGCGCTTCCTCCTTCTGTGGCCTATCCGGGATCGCCAGGTGGCCTGAGCTGATTGGGCTGTGAGCACATTTAAGGGCTTGCTGGGGCAGGGAGAAGCAGAGGAAGCTAATGGGAGAAACAGAAGCTGATGGGGGCAGAAGAAGCTTGTTCAATGATCCTGAATAAACTGCATGAAGAAGAGTCGTGGTTGCATGTTTCCTTGCTGGCCTAGGTAGGTGCGCAATAAGTGGTGGCCCATAGGGGAACCACTCCATGGGTGAATGGCTCAGAACTTCCTGCAGTCAGGGCAGTTGACTGGTAAGTCCCAGGTAAGATGGGACCAAGTTAAGGCCCTCTGTAAAGAGGCAATAAGGTCTCTGTTAAGGAGCAATGAAATTTGGGGTTTGGACTAAATTAAGTCCCTCATAAAGAGGTGATAAGGTCTCCAGTAAGGAGCAATAAATTCCTAGGTAAGTTGGGACCAAATTAAAGACCACAGGGAAAAAAGTGGCAATAAAGTCTCAGGCATTGAGAGAGTGGTTGTAACAAACCAAAAGTAAAATTTTTAAGATGGGGACTTCTCAGTCTCATCCAATTTTCCTGGCTCTTCAGGAGCTACTTTTGTCAAAGAAACTTAAGATAAAGAAAAGGACATTAGAAAGATTTCTCTGGGGAAGTTGAGACAGTAGCTCCCAGTTTTGCCATCTTGGGCAATGTAACTACCAGCTGCTAGGACAAACTTGGGAAGGATCTAGATTTTGCCTGGAAACAGGGAACATTGAAGTCAGGGACAATGCCTATATGGAAACGTATTTGCAGCTGCCTAGAGGATCAAAAAATTCTACAAGGCTATTGAAAAGTTTTCTGATTTTGTGGCCAGAATGGGGAGGCAGCTGGGAATGTATTTGGAGACCCTGATACGGCCATGCCCTTGATAAAACAGCTTGTCTCAGAAACGGTCCAACTGGGTAGTGTCATTAATTATTTAGGGACTAAGATAAATAAGGACTGTGTCATGCCACAGGTGGCTGGGAAGGTAAAAGTAAATAGCCCTATTCAGCCATATATAATACAGCTGCAAGAGTTAATTTGGGGGCATTTACAGCCCTTTTACATTCAACATATTAGGGCACATTGTGGGTTGATTCACCTGATGCTGATGATGGTGATGCTGATTGACGAGATAAGAGCAGATCAGTGGTGGGGAATCCATGCCGATTAGACACTCAGCTCAAGTTTTTACTAGGATTTTTAGTAGCAATTGGTAATGAATCAAAGCATTGACCTTGCTCAGGAACAGGTCGATGCTCTATGGCAGGTGGCACAGCTGGGCTGTGAATGGAAGAAGACCGGCTTGTGAATAACCTCAGTATTCTACCAGAATTATTCTTTAGCAGCCAATATGTCTAAACAGCTCTCACAGTATCTTTTAGGTAATTGGCCTGGTGACTTTGATAAGTTGATGCACAACCTGAGGCTCTCTATCGTGAATGTGAATTCTACCCAGGTCGATGTCTCTATTGCTGAGGGACTGTCTACATGTATCACCCAAGCCACGAATCATCTGAAAGAATGAGTGGGAATAGGTGCCCTGGGAGGGGTGCTTATCCTAATCAGTCTCATTGCCTTATGGTGTATCTGGAGGATGAGGGTTACACAGAGGAGAAATAATGCCATGATTGTTCAAGCCTTCGCAGCCCTGGAGGCAGGGCAATCACCTCAGGCTTGAAAGGGCTAAGCAGGCATCACACTCAGGATGTGAGACAAAGTATTGCACTTGAGGCTAGCTTTTAGCAGCTTCATGGAGGACAAGTCTGATTGCATGTGGGTTGGTATCCTAATCCCATCCCTGAGAAAAGATACCGGACGGATGTGGTACCAGCTTGGCTGATAACTGTCCGTGGGGCCATTACCATGTTCTTTGTTCATCAGAGATCAGAACACTACCCTTGCCTGTTGCATTTAAAACATAAAAGGGGGAACTGTGGGAAGCTACATCCCCAAGATGGTGCCTTGCTGGATGCCAGGTAGTTCATGATTAGCTCTAAACAAGCCTTATTTGGAAGTGCTTGATGGATCTGGTGCGCTTCCTCCTTGTGTGGCCTATCCGCGATTGCAATGTGGCATGAGATGATTGGGCTGGGAGCACATTTAAGGGCTTGCGGGGGGGCTGGGAGAAGCAGAGGAAGCTGATGGGAGAAACAGAAGCTGATGGGGGCAGAAAAAGCTTGTTCAATGATCCTGAATAAACTGCATAAGAAGAGTCATGGTTGTGTGTTTCCTTGCCGGCCTAGGTAGGTGCACAACAGGGAAGGAATGGGATGGGAGTGTGGTCAAGCTGCATGGGAGGGAGGGAGGGAGGGAGGGAGGGAGGGAGGGAGGGAGGGAGGAAGGAAGGAAGGGAGGGAAGAAAGGAGAGAGGTGAAACTGGGATCAATATGTAAACAGAAAAAAATTTAAAAAAAAAGAATGGTGTTATTTTTGTTGGTTCACTTGTATACAAAAATTAATAGATCATTAACATTCCAGTAAGATGGGATTTCTTTGGTCCTATCTCCATCTAGATGTTTCACAAAATAGATGTGGCCTTTTGTTTGCAGGACATTCAAAGGCCTACATGCTAAAATTTACTACATTATAATATTTTCTTACAGTTAAGCATCCAGTGAAATATTTTATCCTTAAGAGCTTTGGAAATTACTTAAAATGAGATTTGCCTAATCCAGTTGGTGGAGAGACAAGACTCCCCGAAATTGTTGTGTCTATCACATGTTCACTGTAGCACATGCATGCTCCCCTCCCCCCCACCAAATGAAATTGTAGTAGGCTGGGCTTGGTGTAGTAGTACTAGAGAGGAAGGCAGTTCTCTCTGAGTGTGAGGACATCCTACTCTACATAGGGGTTTCTTGCTCAATAGGACTGTACAGTAAGATTTGCCTCAACATAAATGTAGAAAATATTAAATTTCTATCTTTTGCAACTTTAATTTCAGTGAAAGAAAGAGAATTCCACTATGAATCAAGAGTCATTCTAATTTTTTAAATTCATTATAGGTAAGAAGCACCTTAGTTGCTGCTTGCCTGGCAGGTATCAATTGTGGGTTTCCTTCCTCAACATCTTACCAAACTGGCCATATTATGTTTCCAGCATTTGGGAGGAGGACACTGCAGGACCAGAAGCTTAGGGCTATCCTCAGATCCATGGTGAGTCTGAGGCCTCTCTGTGTTCCATGAGACCCTGATACTTCAGGGAAGATTTCAGAAACCAGCTTTACTCCTCTTCCTCCACTTTCTAGACTCTACCTTCCAGACCTAAGAATTGGATCTAAGTAACTCCAAAGAATGTAATATGAATACTTATAAATAGATGATAATCTTTTACCATTTTGTATAGGTCTGTCCATGCTAGCACATGCTAAGACATATTTACCTGTGGAAGACAAATAATACCTATGTTTTGCAATAAACACTGTGATTTACTTACCCTCTGATGGGTATGTAGCCACTCACAGCTCTTAGCTTACATGGAAAGTGCTATGGTGTGTGTTAATATATATTGAAAAATTTTACTCTTCCTCTGCTCCCTAGGCTCTACCTTCCAGACTTAAGAATTGGATCTAAGTATCTTCAATGAATGTAATATGAATACTTAAAAACAGAAAATTTTCTTTTACCATCCTCTTTATAGGCCTGGCCATACTAGCACACGCCCACACTTCTTTTCCTATGGAGAATAAAATAATACCTATGTGTTAATATACAATATGTTGATTTCCTCACCTTTTGATGGGGATTTGGCCACTCCCTGCTCTTAGCTTACATGAACAGTGCTATGGTGAGTGTTGGTATATTTTGAAAAATTTTACTCAACGAGTGAACTTGTGCAGTATTCATTCTCCTACCAGAGGTTGAGAGATACACAATGATGATGAGCTAGCACATTAGGACTCCCACTTGTTCTCTGACATGACTATGAAGGTCTTTTGTGTAGCAAGAAAGATTTCCCTTTGGGTCCCAGTCAACATTTAATTTCCAGTGTATTCAACTGCACAAATTCATTGAACTGTTATTTGACTATTCTCATGTTTGGGGGTATTTAAGTTGGGGGCCTTTAAAAACATTCATTAAAACACTTGAAAGAAAATTTGGGCATGTAGTTGTTCCTTGGGAATGAATTCTAAGTGATGAAATTGTCAGAAAAAGGCAGGATTCTCCTTTTTTGAGAAAAGATCCTGGCCAGATTTCCAACCAAAACTTTGTTCACACATTTATCTTTATAAAACTGTATTGCACGCCTATGAAGTTGTTTGTTATATATATATTTTATATGACGTAAGGAATGGAAATTGAGCTACTTCAAGTATTTTGCTGTATATACCACCTTTAAGTTTCTCTCATGTATGTATTCATTTCTGCCTAGGTGAATTCAGATTTTCTTTGGAGTGATATTAAAATGTATGCTTAAACTTTAACTTCTTGCGAAACAAGGACTGTGGACCTGTGGGAGTTTGAGGCCAGCCTACTCTATCTAGTGAGAGCCAGACCAGAAAGAGCTACATAGTGATACCTCATAGCTTGTTGGAATTTTTTCTGTTTTGTAACATGGTACGTACTCAATCATAAGTGAATATTAGACATAGAGTAAAGAATAACTAGCCTACAATCACCATCTGAGAGAAATTACGAAACAAGGAGGACTCTAAGAGCTACATACATGAATGCCCAGTGAAGGGGAAATGAAAGATCTCCTGAGTAAATCACTATACATGGAGAAAACTAGATATTTATTGATAAAACCAGATTTTCAAAATACATATCTACAAATCCAGCCCTACAGAGAGTTTACTATTCTCACAAAGTCAAAGGCAATGGATAATCCCACTTCACCAGAAACCAAGGGTAAAGCAGGAGAAATATATTCACAACACCCCCAGCAAAACAAATCTAAAACAAACAAGTATTAACAATCAATGACTTTGCCTCAACATTAATCTATAAAACGGCACAGGCTAACAGAATGCATCATTCTGCTGCATACAAGAAACACATCTAAGACATCTAATGACAGAATGCATCATTCTGCTGCATACAAGAAACACAACTAAGCTTCAAATATAGATATTACCTCACGGTAAAGGTCTGGGAAAAAGATCTTCCAATCAAATGGGACACAGGAATTAAACAGGTATGGCTATCCTAATATATATCAAATTAGATTTCAAATCAAAATTAGTCAAAGATATGAAGATCGTCATTTTGTATTCATTGCAGAGAAATCCATCCATACAAAGTCTCAATTCTAAACATCTATGTCCCAAATACAAAGGCACCCACATTAATAAAAGAAACACTACTAAAATTCAAACCTCACATAAAACCTCACACACTTATAGTGGGAGAATTCAACACACCACCTCACCACTAGAAAGGACCACCAATCAGAAACTCAACAAAGAAACAAATGAACTAACAGAATTTTTGTCTCAACTGGGTTTACCAGACATCTGTAGAACATTCCATCCAAACACAAAAGAATATGACTTCTCTGCTCCACATGGAACCTTTTCTAAAATCGACCACATACTAGGTGGCATAACAAACATCAACAGATACAAAAGAATTGGAAATGATCCCTGTATCTTATCAGAATACCATGCTTTAAAATTGGAATTCAAGAACAATGCAAATCGCAGAAACCATACAAACTCATGGAAATTGAACAATGTGCAGTTGCACCACACCTGGGTCAAAGAAGAAATAAAGAAAAAAAAATTAAGGACTTTTAAAATTCAATTAGAATGAGGACACAACATACCCAAAAGCATTGGACAACTCTAAAGGAGTGTTTTGAGGGAACATCATTGTACTAAGTGCCCATATGAAGAAAACAGAGGATAATCATATTAGAGAATTAACAGCGCAACTGAAATCATTAGAACAAAGAGAAGCAATCTCGCTCCACAGAAGTAGACACCAGGAAATAATCAACTTAATGCCTGAAATCAATAAAATAAGAAACCAGGAAAACAATACAAATATCAATGCAACAGAGAGTTGGTTTTTTGAGAAAATCAACAAGATAGACTGACCTTTATACAAATCAAGGAAAAAGGAAATATAGAACATGCAAATTAACAAAATCAGAAATGAAATGGGGGACATTACAATTGAAACAGAGTAATTTCAGACAACTATCAGGTCATAGTTTGAAAACCTGTACTCTACAAAATTTGAAGATTCTAAGGAAATGGACAAATTTCTGGATAACTATCACTTAGCAAAATTAAATCTAGAACAGACAAACAACATAAATAGACCTATAGCCCCCAATGAAATAGAAGTAATCATCAAAAGTCTTCCAACCAAATAAAGCCCAGGGCCAGATGGCTTCAGTGCAGAATTCTACATGGACATCAAAGAAGACCTAATACCAATACTCATCAAATTGTTCCACAAAATAGACACAGAAGGTTCATTACCAAACTCTTTCTACGAGGCCACAACCACCTTGGTACTCAAGCCTTACCAAGACTCAACTAAGAAAGAAAAGTACAGATCAATATCCCTGATGAACATCGATGCAAAAAATACTGGCAAACCGAATCATCCACCATGACTAACTAGGCTTCATAATTGGGTTGCAGGAATGGTTTAACATATGAAAATCTATCAACATGATCCACCATATAAACAAACTGAAAAAGAAAATCCATGATAAAGGTCTTGGAGAGATCAGGGATAATAGGAACGTACCAAAATAAAATAAGATCCATATACATTAGCCAATATCAAACTGAATGTCGAGAAGCTTAATGTGAATTTTCTTAAATCAGGAACATGACAAGGTTGTTCTGTCTCTTAATATCTCGTCAATATTGTACTTGAAGTTCTAGGTAAAGCTATAAGACAGATGTAGGAGATTAAGGGGAAACAACTAGAAACAGAAGAAGTCAAATTGTCTCTATTTGCAAGTTATATGATAGTTTATATAAGCGACCCTATACAGTATACTAGGGAACTCCTACAGCTGAAAAACACCTTCAGCAAACTAGCTGGATACAAGATAAACTCAAAAAACAGTAGTGCTACTTTATTCAGACAAAAAAGAGCCTGAGAAAGAAATCAGAGGAAAATCACACTTTTCAATAGACACAAACAACATAAAGTATCTTGGGGTAATGCTTACCAAACAAGTGAAAGACCTATATAATAAGAACTGTGTGGCTTTAAAGAAATAAATTAAAGAAGACACCAGAAATTGGAAAAATCTCCCATGCTCTTGTATAGGTAGGATAAATACAGTAAAAATAGCAATCTTTCCAAATGCAATCTGCAGATTCAGTACAATCCCCATTAAAATCCCAGCACAATTATTCACTGAACTTGAAAGGATAATAATCAACTTTATATGGAAAAACAAAAGACCTAGGATAGCCAAAGCAACCCTGTACAATGAAAGAACTTCAGGAGGCATCTCCATCCCTTACTTTAAGCTCTACTACAGAGCTAAAATTCTGAAAACAGCCTGGTATTTGCACAGGTAGACCAATGGAATCAAATCAAAAATCCTGATATTAACCCACACATCTATGAACACTTGATTTTCTACAAAACAACTAAAAGAATACAATGGGGGGGGAAGTCATCCTCAAAAAATGGTGCTGGCACAATTGGAAGACGGTGTGTAGCAGACTGCAGATATACCCAAGTCTATCACCACACACAAAACTCAAGTCTAAATGAATCAACTACCCCAAAATAAATCCAGCCACACTGAACCTCTTAGAAGAGAAAGTAGGAGGTACCCTTGAACAAATTGGTATGGGAGACTGCTTCCTGAACAAAACTCTAGTAGCACAGACACTGAGATTAACAATTAATAAATGGGATCTCCTCAAATTTACAAGCTTCTGTAAGGTAATTGACACAGTGGACAAGACAAAATGGCAGTCCACAATCTTGGAAAAGATTTTTACCTATCCTCCATCTGACAAAGGGCTTATCTTCAAAATATACAAAAAACTCAAGAAACTTGTCCACAAAACACCAAATAATCCTATTTACAAATGGGGTACAGAATTGAAGAAAGAATTCTAAATAGAAAAAAAATCAAAAAGTCTCAAAGACACATAAGAAAGTCCTCAATATCCTTAGATATCAGGGCAATGCAAATTAAAACACCTTTGAGATACCTTCATAATCCTGCGACAATGACTAAAATTAGAAACACCAATAACAACTTATGCTGGAAAGAATGTGGAGGAAGAGGTACATTCCTTGACTGCTGGTGGGAATGCAAAATTGTACAGCCATTTTTGGAGATCAGTATGGCAGTTCCTCAGGAAATTGGGAATTAGTTTACCACAGGACCTGGCATTACCTCTCTTAGTCATATACCTAAATGATCCACATCCATGCAACAAAGACATGTGTTCAACTATGTTAATAGCAGCAATATTTGTAATAGCAAATCCTGGAAGCAACATAGATGCCCCTCAACTGAAGAATATGACACATCTATTCCACCAAAAAAAAAAAATGGAATCTTGAAATTTGCAGGAAAGTGGATGTAACTTGAAGAATCCATCCTGAATGAGGTAACCCAGTCAAAAAAGAGCAACATGGTATGTACTAATCATATATGAATTTTAGACCTAGAAGTAAAGATCCCCAGCCAATAAGTCACACTTACAGTGGAACTAGGATACAGATGTATTCTAATTGATTCATATAGGTCCCTCACAAAAGGAGGAAAGTACAATTCCCCCCAGAGGACATGGGAAGTTGGGTGGCAGTGAATTGAGAGAGAACAAGGAGAAAGAGAAGGGGAGGAGAGGAATACACATGAGACTTGGAAGATTGAGTCATGGTAGTAATAGAAGTCAGAAGAGAGCGAGAGAGAGAGAGAGAGAGAGAGAGAGAGAGAGAGAGAGAGAGAGAGAGAGAGAGAGAGAACATAAAAGACAGAGCCATTATTGGTTTGAAGAGAAAACTAACCCTAAAGAAAAGTCTAGAGACCTAAAAGACTGATTCCAACTAACATTTTGAGCTACCAAAATGTCCTTCCCTGAAAATCAACAACTAACTTATCCACCATCATGGAGCTTTCATCTAGTACCTGTTGGAAACAGAGGCAAACACCCATACCTAAACACCAAGGCGAACTAGAATCCAGAGGCAGAGAGGACAAGACTAGGTTGCAGAAACACATAGAGACAGCTGACCTGAACAAGGAGTAGCTAATGTTCTCCCCAGACTGATAGCTAGGAAGTCAGCATGGAACTGACTCACACCCCCTGAATATGGGTCTCAGCTAGAAGGACTAAGCAGTCTAATGGACCTCAAACAGTGGAATCAGGATTTATTCCTTGCAGACACATCCCCCATGGAGGGATACTCCCTTAACCTAGAAAGAGGAGAGAAGTCCTATCCCATGCTTCAAATTACTTGAGTGATTTATATGACCCCACCAGGATAGCATGGCCCTACATGTGACATGGGGCTGGGGGATGGGGGGAGGGTGGTCAGGGTGCATGTGAGGGGGAAGGTAGGATAAGAGGGATTGAGGGAGTGAGGGAGGGAGAGGAAACTGGGATCGACATGTAAAATAAAAAAAAATGAAAAATAAAATATTAAGAATTCTCAATATAGGAAATCAAAAAGGCTGAAAGACACTTAAGAAAGTGTTCAGCATCCTTAGCTATCAGGGAAATACAAATCACATTACCTTTGAGATACCATCTTACTCCCACCACAATGCCTAAAATTAGAAACACCAATAACAACTTATGATGGAGAAGATGTGGGGAAAGGGTGACACTGCTCTACTGCTGGTGGGAGTGCAAACTTGTACTGCAATTTTGGAGATGAATATGGTGGTTCCTCATGAAAATGGGAATCATTCTACCACTGGACACAGCAATTCCACTCTTAGGCATATATCCATTCACACAACAGGGACGTCTGTTCATCTATGTTCACAACAGTATTATTTTTAATAGCCAGAACCTGTAAGCAACCTTAATGCCCCCCGACTGAAGAATAAATAGAGAAAATGTGGTCCATTTATGCAATATTATACTGCTCTTCAGGGGAAAAATGTAATCTTGAAATTCACAGGCAAATGGATGAATCTAGAAGCAAAAATCCTGAGTGAAGTAACCCAGTCACAGAATGACAAACATGGTCTGTACTCTCTGATATATGAATTTTAGACATAGAGTGAAAGATCACCAGCTTTCAATTTACACAGACAGAAAATCTAGGAAAATACGGAGGACCCTAAGAGAGTCATTTCTGGTCCCCTGAAGCAGGGGGAAATTACAAGATCTCCCAAGCAAAATGGGAGCAGGGGAGTGGGAAAGAGAGTTAGAAGAAAGAGAAGGGGAGGGGGTGGATATGAAGGAGCAGGAAGACTGAGTCAGGGAAAGAATAGAGGAGAGCAAGAAAAGAGATACCATAATAGAGAGAACCATTATATGTTTTAAGAGAAATCTGGCACTAGGGAAATATGCAGAGATCTAGAAGGATGACCCCAACTAATAATCTATGCAGATGACGTTTCTTTAATTTTTGGTATATCAGAAGATAGATTGTAGTCACTGACAATTCATCAGCACTACTAATGCCAACAGTCATTTTTTCAAGTATATTCAACACTTTAGTTACAAATTATTCTTCCTGGTTAGCAGGCAGGCCATCAAAAAATTCTAGGGACTCATCAGTTTACAACTGCACACTCCTTGACTTGAACTTCTAAAGATTTAAGGATTTCCAGTCTCATCTCTTTGGGTGGTACAAAACCAAAGTGTGATTTCAGCATGACAGCTAATTATTCAGTGGCAGTTGCAAACACAAATATCACACATATGAGAATAAATTTATGTTGGTAGTTTTGGTAGGCTTCCCAATTATGGGGTGAGATTTGTCTTTGTGTTGTCTGAGGAAATTGAACAGGGCAGCAAAATACCACTCTAGTGCATGGTTGTAAAACATGAAACAGTTACCTGGCATATTGGGAAAATTCATTCTTCTCACCTCAAGATAATCCAAGCTTAATAATTTGAGCTCTTCCTCTACTGTCTCATGAAATTCACAGAAAATTCATGTAAGGTTTCTGGGAAAGAAGATGAAGGCCTATACTCAGCACTGCATGTCTGGACAAAAGGATAAGTTATAAATTAGAACTCCATCTCAGCTAAGTTTGGCATAGTGTGCCTGAAACAAAAGGACTCAGTAAGCCGAGGCAGGAAATCTTGAGTTCAAGGCTCATCTATAGAGTGACTTTGAATCCAGACTTGGTTACACAGTGACACATTTTAAAAGACAGAAAGAACAAACAAAAGAAGGGAGACAGAAGGATGGAGGGAGACAAAGGTGTGAGAGAGGAGCGGAGAAATTCTATTATGAAACACAATGTTTTGTATTCTAATTTTTAAAACACAAAAGAAAGTGTAATTTTATTGTTGAGAAGAAGAAAACAATGTTAATGTTAGTATCTGCCTTATTTTTTCAATCAATTCTACCTTTTATTTTATTGGTAATGGTCATGTGCAGTAGGATACCATCCCCATCCCCAGTTAAAGGATTATGTATGTAACAACCATTGGTGTCCTCAGTGCAACCTTCCTCATCTCTTAGGAGAGGAGTAATATTATGGTTCTAAGCTTGGTGTTTTTGTGGGCATCATAGAAGTGGAATTGAGGGTATCTCTTTCACCTGCATTTAGGACCCATTTATTACTACAGAGATGCCTAGCCCAGCATGGATGAGTGTTTATCCCTATTTTTTTTTTTTGTATGTTGTTATGACATGTTCACTTGATATTCCTGGGTGGCCTGCTCTTTTCTGAAGGAAAATGCAGGCGCAGTGGATCTTGGGGAGAGTGATGTGGGGAGGACTGGGAGGAATGGATGGAAAAGAAACTGGTCAGGATGTATTTTATGAGGGAATAAATTGCAAAAAGCGACTCCTGTGTGGCTAACTTTTTTCTTGTGTCCTCTATCTCTCCATGCCATAATTCGGAGGTATTTTTTATTGACCTGTGGAAACTGTCTGAACACTGTGTATGTCTTTTCTCAAAGCCTTCTCAACATTAATCCAGGGTATTGGCCTGAGTTTAAAAACCCTAATACTTTCCTGAGCAGCTCTTTATATGTTACTGAGCTTTTGCAGGCAAAGTGTCAAGCTATAACCAGTTGTTTCCTCCATCTGGGATGATGAGCTTGGACCTCAATAGTTAATAAATCTTCATAACAAAGAAATAAGTGACACCTGGGCAAGAATGAGATGAGAAGTCTCACTTAAAAAGGCTCAAATTTATTGATGGCATGCCTTGATTCCTTCAGATACGTTTGGCTCATCTTTGAAGTAGTGTTAAAATTAATCTCACACCAAGGCCAAAGTTTGTGAGAATGATACCACTTCAAAGAACTCTATAAAGTGGTAGAGTCATTAATAGAGCAAAATAAGAAGTGTTGTTACTGCCTTTGCACCTGCCACTATATAATCCAAGGGACATGTCTTAGAAATGATTTTAAACCAGAATCCTTGTGAGAAAATCTCTGTAATTTTTAACACCCTGAAACTGGATATTTTTAAACACTGTCTGATTTAGCTAAATAGGTAAAAAATCAACCCCCTTCTTGCCACAACACAGACACACACAGAGACACAGATAGACAGACACGACACACACACACACACACACACACACACACACACACACACACACACACACGCATGCACGCAAGCACACATGTACACACATACTCTGTGTAATAGCTCTGGCTATGGTGGAACAGAATCTGTAAACCAGGGTGGCCTTGAACTCACAGAGATCAATCTGACTCTGCATCTGGAGTGCTAGGATTAAAGCAAGCTCTAACATTCCCAGCTCAAAAATGTTTACAATTAAAGTGCTGTGTGTTTTGCTTGCTTTTATGCCTCTGCAACATGTGCATGCATGCAGTACCTCTGGAGGCCAGAAAGGGCATCATATCCTGAAGGATTTGAGTTCTAATTCTCAGTGAGCCATCAGAAGGTGCTGGAAATTCATCCTCTGTATATCAGCCAATTCTCTCAATTGTGAATCCATCTCTCCAGCTCCCCTAAAGATTGCCTTAAAGTAATAGTACAAAAAATGTTTTGCATGCAATAAAATGTACATGGAACACGGAAAGAAAAGTTTCATCGTTATTGTATATAAAAATTATTCACTCTCTAAGAAGAATCTTACTTTCTCTGAGGAATGGTTGGTGGGAAAGAATGGTGGAGGTTGGGATTGGGAGAATGGAGAGAGGGAACTTGGCTAGCTATGTAAAATGAAAAATAAAATGTTTAAATAATATTATGTTAATATAAATTAAAGTTTAGCCCATTCCTTTGGAATGCTTTATTACTGTATGTGATTAAGTGGTTAATGCTTTCTTCAGGTCCAGTCTTTCAAAACTAACCGTTGCTTTTACAGTCATGAAAAATTACAGTCAAATGTCAATTGCCTAATCTCACAAGTTGAACATTGCATATTATAGCATGCAACTAAATATGTTGGCAATCTGTCTACAATATTCCTCATGAAAAGGATTAATATAAATTGACTGTTCAGACAAAATTGTCTTTAAATTCTTAATAATAAAAAATATTTACCTAGGAATTATTTATGAGTTAAAAAGCTATTGATGGTCAAAATTCAAAGTATGTAACAGCCATAGAGTCAGGCAGTGCTGATACACGTTTTTAATCTCAGGCCTGGGTAGACAGAGGCACAGGTACAAATAGTCCAAGGCCACAGTGAGCTATGTGAAATTGATCTAATCTACAGGGGAAGATGGCTCACACAAAGGTGATCTCAGCACTTAGAATGCATCACTTTTAATCGCAGTACTAGGGAGGTGGAGACAGGTGCAATATGGCACAGCACATAAAGGAATATTAGACAGAAAAAGACATTGTAGTCTTGGTGAAGAGCACTGCATTCTACTTTGTACTGTGAGGATTTGTGGTGACAGGATCACCTTCTTCAGTCTTGGTAGAAGTAAGAGGTAGTGGCTGGCTGCTTTTCTTTTTCTGGTCTTCAGCTTGATGCCCAATATATGTTTCTGGGTTTTTCTTATTCATGTTATACCTAGGCTCAAATACTATATATTATTTTTCATTCAAATATGAGGGGAAAGCCTAGTAACATCTGAAATTATAGAGTGTGTACTCCCTGGTAGAGCCTCGGCATTTTGGAGGAGAAGAATGAAGATACAGGAAGGTTTGCAAGGAAGAAGGGGAAGACAGAGGGAGGGGTAGAAAGAGGAGGGGAAGATAGAGTGAGGGAAGACAGAGAGAAGGGCAGAGAGAGAAAGAGGGAGAAAGAAGAGGAGGAAAGAAATAAAAATCTTAATATTAACTTTTCCATCTACCACTACACTTGCAGATATACTCAGAAATAAACACACACACACACACACACACACACACACACACACACACACACACACAATTATTTGGTATTTTGATGTCTACCTTCTTGAGTTCTTTATGTAGTTTAGATATAAGTCTTCTGTCATGTGTGGTGTTGGTGTAGATCATTTCCCTTCTGTAGGCTGCTATTTTGTCTTACTGGTGTGTCCTTTGCCTTAAGAAAGCTTTTCAGATACAGGATGTCTCACCAGTATGTCTTTGAAGGTAACACCTTACTACATTTGTGCAGATTAGTTATGTTTGCTGTCTGGAGTCTTCAGCTGTTGTTTCAAAGACTGAGTAGTATTATCATATAGGGCATCAAGAATAAGCTTTAGTTATTAATCACATGGGTATTTGAAAATCAGTTCTCTACTCGGCTTGATTCCTGAAGATAACTCCAGTAACACAGACATTGAGATTAACATTTGATAAATGGTACCTCCTCAAACTGAGAAGCTTCTGTAAGGCAAAGGACACAGTTGACAAGACCAAATTGCAGCCCACACTCTGGGGAAAGATGTTCACCAACCCTACATCTGAGAGAGGGCTGATCTCCAAAATATACAAAGAACTCAAGAAACTAGTAACAAACACTAAATAACCCCATTTAAAAACGGGATATAGAACTGAGGAAACATTTCTCAATAGAGGATTCAAGAAGGCTGAAAGACACTTAAGAATGTGCTCAACATCCTAACCTATCAGGGAAATGTAAATCAAAACAACTCTGAGATCCCATCTTACTCCTGCCAGAATGGCTAAAATTAGAAATGCCAATGCCAACTTATGCTGGAAAGGATGTGGACAAAAAGGAATACTCCTACACTGCTGGTGAGAGTGCAAACTTGTACAGCCATTTTGGAGATCAGTATGGCGGTTCCTCAGGAAATTGGGAATCAGTCTACCACAGGACCTGGCAATCCCACTCTTAGCGATATACCCAAATGATCCACATCCATGCAACAAAGACATCTGTTCAACTATGTTCGTAGCAGCATTATATGTAACAGCAAGAACCTGGAAGCAACCTAGATGTCCCTCACCTGAAGAATGGATAAAGAAGATGTAGCACATTTACATAATGGAATACTACTCTGTGGGAGGAAAATGGAATCTTGAAATTCAAAGGCAAATGTATGGAACTTGAGGAAACCATCCTGATTGAGGTAACCCACTCAGCCACAAAAAGAGGAACATAGTGTGTACTCACTTATGTATGAATTTTAGACATAGAACAAAGGATCACCAGCCTATAATTCACACCTCCAGAAAAACTATGGATACAAGGAAGAATCTAAGACATTCATATGAGAGTCCTGATCTAGTAGCTGATGGAAACAGAAGCATTCACCCACAGCTAAACACTGAGTAGAACTAAAATCCAGATGCAGAGAGGGAGGACAAGACCAGGTTACAGATACTCACAGAGACATCTGATCTGAAAAAGGAGGAGATAATGCACCCCCAGAATGATAGCTGGGAATCCTGATTGGGCCTACTCAAAACCCTTGAAATGGGTCTCAGTTAGAAGGCCTGGGCAGTCTAAAGGACCTCTGACAGGGGAACCAGGATGTATCCCTGGTGCAAAAAAGATTTTGGGAACACATTCCCCATGGAGGGTTACTCCCTTAACTAAGAGACAGCAGAGAGGGCCTAGTCCCTACCCTACATGCCTTGACAGATTTTGTTGACAGCTTCTGGAAGGCATCACCCTCCCTGTGGGGTGGGGGAAGGGGAATGAGATGGGAGGGTGGTGGTGGGAGGCATGGGAGGGTTTTGCTGAGAGGGAGGGAACTGGGATCAATAAGTAAAACAAGAAAAAAAAGGGGAGTCATAAAAAACAGCAAGTCCATTTTAATATTTGTACAGCTTTAGCTTTACATTTTTGTCTGGAAATATGAACAAACCGAGGTACACAGTGCCGCCATATGCCCACTCTGAGGCCTTTCCATCTTTCACTGTCCACCTTCCCCCTCCGCAAAAAAAAATCTTGAACTAACTGTGTTGTGCGTGGCCTGTTTGCTTAGTGTCAGAGCTTGGCAAGCCCTCCAAAAGGTACCTGCAAGGAGAAAAATAAAAAGACCCCTGATAAGTAAGTGACCACTGCTTCTACACTTTGGGACAGGAAGTCATGAACAGATCCCACAAGAGGGGAGCCTTAGCTCATCACCAACTGTGTAAACATCACTCCTCACCTCTTTGATTCTTAAGAAACTGGGAACCAGGTAGCCTCACCTACCTGCCAGTCATAATTGCCACAGATCCCAGGATGTCCTTAAAGGAACAGGGAACTGCCAGACACCAGAATATGTTTACCAACCCTACCTGAGCAGAGGAGAGTTAAGGCCCCTTTGTCTATTTTTTCCTGTTTTTTGTTCTTTAAAAATGCCTTGCATTTCAGTTCCAAACTTCAACTCTCCCAACAGAGTGACATCCCAGCTAGCTGGTTTTTCGAAATAAACACCTTCTTTTGCTAGCATTCAAACTCTGATGGCTCCTTGAGGCTGTGTGGGGGTCTCTTGGTTGGCACAACAGTACCCACTCCGATGTATTTTGTTGTTTCTATTCTTTTCTGAGGGGACAGGTGAGAGGTGACACATGGCTTTAATTTCAGGGCTAGGGATATAGAGTCAGGTAACCTCTGTGAGTTCCAGAAAAGCCTGTTGTGCCCAAATTCTGAACCCCTAAATCACCAAGAGACCCATTCTGATGCAAAACAAAGAGTCTTTAATAATTGTTGTTGTTGTTTTTGAGACAGGGTTTCTCTGTATTGCTGTGGAGCCTGTCCTGGAGCTATTTCTGTAGAACAGGCTGTCCTCCAATTCACAGAGTTAGCCTCTGCCTCCCCAGTACTGAGAGTAAAGACCAAAGACCAGCTGAGCCTTTAATAATCAACATGTTAACTCAGGCCTTTTGTTTGTCCATTCTACACCTTGGGTGAGAGAAAAGCCTGAAAGGGTCTCAAGGCAGAGAATTAATTGGGTAGAGGAAGTGGAGTCTTGGGGTTTACAACAGTGTCAGGATTGGTGCATTTCCAAGCTTGGGTGACCTGTCCTGTGTTGATTGGTCAATAGGTCCTCCCAGGAGGCTTGCTATGCTTTGTATGCCCGGCCTCCCATGTTCTGCCACTGTTACCATAGAGCACATCCAGAGCTCACTAGCTAACTTCTGATTGATTCCTTGCCATATGAACGGTACCTGTCTTTCTAGTGACTGGGGAGGGTCAAGCAAGCAAGATCGAAGGCCAGAAACTCAGCAAAAGGTTCTGAGTCAGAGGCCTACATTTTGCAAGGTACTTTCTGCAGCCTGTCATGGCTGCTAAAGCAGGAGGCTGGGTGAGAGCCTGAACCCTTCAAGCTTAGTATACTCAGTAAGTTCCAGATCACAAGGACAATTAGACTCTGTTCCAAAAAAAGAAAGAGAGACAAAGATGGGAAGAAGGAAGAATGGAAGGAAGCAAGGAAGGAAAGAAGGGAGGGAGGGAGGGAGGAAAGAATGAAGAATGAAAGAAAAGGCAGAGCAAGTGTCCAGAATCTACAAAATGTTTTTGGCATCATCAACTGTGCATCCTGTTGCCCCACCCCCCACCCACTGGCCAAGGAAAGTGAAAATTAGACCTAGCTCAGGTTTGGTAAAATAGGGGCCAGAGATAAGATGGCTGCTGGGAAAACACAGGCCCAGGATAACGTGCACTGCAAATGTCCTGGGATTAAAGGCCTGTGTCACCAATGCCTGGCTGAGTGGTTGGTGTTTTGGCAGTCTTAATTTTTAATTAAAAAATAATTATTTTATGTCTGTGGGTGTTGAGTCTACTTGCACATCTTTTCACCACATGCAAACCTGGTCCTCCATGCACGTCTGGAGAGGGGGCCTGATACCCAGAATCTAGAGTTACAGAGGGTTGTGGGCCACCCTGTGGGTGCTGAGGACCCAGGCCTCATGACAGGGAGCCTGTGCTATTAACATCTGAACCCTCTCCTGGTCCCCCTTAACAGCCTTATTGAGATGTAAATCACACCTCCTAAAATCCATCTACTTCCATTCTGTGACAAAGTACACAACTGCAACCAGGAGGAGGAGTTTCTTTTGATTCCTGTTTTCAGAGGGACAGTCCATCCTGGTGACGGATGAACAGGAGTGGCTGTGCACAGCCTGCAGGGGTTGTTCTCATGGGCTGGATGAGGAAGCAGGGCTCAGGGTGAGGAAAGATGGCTCAACAACTAAAAGCAATTGTTTACGTAGAGAACCTAAGTTCATTCCCAGCACCCATATAGCAACTCATATCCACACATAAATTCAATTCCAGAATGTACAAGACACAGACATACATAAGAACAAACCTCATACACATACAATATAATCTTTAAAAAAAGTAAGAAAAAACTAAACTCCAAAATAATAAATGAACGGCTACACCATGAAGAGTAAAAAAAAAAAAAAAATACCACCCCATTACCACTATTGGGAACCAGCAATCTGCTAACCTTGTGACCAACTATGGGAGTGACACTCATGGCCATGTCCTCCCTATCCCAGGCTTTACCTGGCTTCTGGCCATATTATCATACCAGACTAGGAAGCCCCTTCTGGCTAATGAAGCAACTTATCTTCTCTCAACTAACTGGAGTCTTCACACACAAGAGGATGAGATCAATCCTGCCATTTTGTATGCAAAAATGGCTACAGATGACCCAGTCAGTGTTCTGCACTAGGATTGTTAAAAGCTCAAGAATTCCTCAAACCCTCTGCATCCCAACTCATAAACCAGACCCCACTGTGGCAACATCCTGGAATTTCAACTGTCATCCTGAGAGGGCGCTGCGACCCAGCTGCTGGAAAGTGAGCCCTTCGCTGCTAGACTGTGCCTTGTAATCTTTAGCTGAATGGTCATACCCAGCTTCAACACCTTGCCTCACTTTTCAGGTACGGAGACTTGATCCTGCATCCCTGGCCATAGGACCTCTTCCTTGCATCCCTCCCCCTGTGCTTCATTCCAGGCTCTGATTGTGTCGGACTTGAGAGAACCAAAGACAGGGCCCAATAAAGTTTAATAATCGCAACAGGGCGCTGTGCCCCAGCTCTGGAATGGTGAGCAGTTCACTGTTAGATGGTGCCTCATTCTTGCCTCTTTGCCTCCTCTTTTGGCTATGGGGCCTTAATCCTGCATCCCTGGCCATAGGATCTCTGCCCTGCATCCTTCCATGTATGCTTAGTTCCAGGCTCTGACTGTGTCTGACTTGACAGAATCAGAGTCAAGTCTTGCTGAAAATACACCATGGCATTGTCTCCTCAGCGCTCCACACAGGTTAATAACCAGCTTCCAAGCAGATGGTTGCTTTTTATAACTACAGGGTCCCCAGCTTGGCTTGCTTCCCTTTGCCTCCTTTCTAGTGGGAGCAGGTGGGTGTCACACCCCTGCGTGTGCCCTGCCACCTGCTGCCACCAGATACCAGTGGTTACACGTGCAGTGAGCCCTTCCCCCAGGGAAGACTGGACCAGATTAAACAGATAGTTGGTTTGCTGGACAGGATGCAACAAGTCCTGTACACCAAATCTTGGAGGGTAAATTAATGAAAGATTTTGACTGAGCATCACATAAATTTAAATCCAGCCAGTTTTGCTCTGAGGAATCTGTCATAATCCAAAGACTATCAAAATCCAAACTACAGAGACAGTAACATAAGCATATTTATTGCAGTGCTTTGTTGATAAGAACTGGCCTAAAACACACCCCATCCATGCTATGATAGAAAGGATAATGTATAACCATTGCCAGTGTTTTAGGACTGTGAGATTACCTTTAAAAATATAAAGTTGGGCTACAGAGATGGCTCTGTAGTTAAAAGCACAGGATGCTCTTCCAGAAGACCCCAGTTCAATTCCCAGCACCTGTATGGTGGTTCACAACTGTCTACAATTCTAATTCCAGAACATCTGATGCCCTCTACTGGCATATGTGTACATCGTGCATGCCTGTGGTCCATATATACACATACACAAAACACACAATCACGTACAAATATATATATGGTTTTAAAAGGAATACAAATTTGGTGGTGCATATCATTTATGGATTACACTTTTACTGATAATTCTGTATTATTGGCAAAAACCATGAACAAATAAAAGCAAACAAACTGTATCTAAAATGGTTAAAAAAATAAATAAAGGTTGGCATGGTGGCTCATGCCTGTGATCTTTGAATTTAGGTTGCTGAGACAGGAGGATCATGAGTGTGAGGACAGCATCTAACTACACACCGAAGCCCTATCTCAAAAATAACCCCAAACTAAACTGAACCAAACCAACCAATTCAAGGCAAACCCATCAGTACTAACCACAGATTTGACTGCAAAAACGGCTGCTTGTGAGTCAGCCCACGACCCTGCCTTTCATCGTTTTTGCCCTCTGGCTCCCTTTAAGGGAGCCAGGCAGCTATTAGCTACTTAAACTAAACTTTAACAAAAAAAGGTGCAGGGCTAAAAATAACTTTAGAGCAGGAATAGAGAAGCAATCATGAGGGAAAACAGAGAAAATGCTTTCACCCCATTAAGGATAGCAGAAGTTGGGGTGCTGGTCCTGGTGCCACTGAATCACAGCAGAACTGGTGGTAAAGGTACCCTCACTTGGGGGCTGCTCCATCAGACACAGGTCAGACAGGAATCCCCAGGCTTGGACATCCTGGCTCTCCAAGCCTGGTACAGAATGCTACCTCATGCAGGAGTGTGGAAAGTTGGGTTCCACTGCCTAACAAATGGAATTCTAATGCAACCATGATTTTTCTAGATGTATGAGTGTAAGCCATTGCAGAATTTGACATACAAAGCAAAATGGGGCATGTGGTGCTACTCACAGCACTTGAGAGGCTGAGGCAGAAGGATTGTTGAGTTCCACAGCCTGGATTTATAGGGATAAAGTGAAGCCCTGACTCCAAAGAACAAAATAAGAGAGAAAATCTCCCCTAACCTGAAATCCTGAACAAAGCATCATTGCCATGCACCTGCCCACCAGTGACTTCACCTCCAAACACAGGGTCCCTGTAGAGCCCAGTGAAGTGAAGCAGTGGGTGTGGTCCTGACCTTAGACTTACAGTTTAAGGGACTTGAGTGTCACTTGCTGGTTAGCAGGAAGAATAGAGAGTGTTGGTTCATGCAGAAGAGCCATAGTCTCCAAAGACAGCATCTGCTCCCCGCCCCACCCTGTCTCTGTTCCCCGGGTGTTTTCCAAGTGTCACCTACCAGGTAATCTGCCAAGTGCCAGCTAGCTGAGGTATTCTGATACAATGGCACTAGACCCTCTATCCCCATGGGGTGAAGTCCACAGGAGGCTTCTTTAACTCATGGAGCTATGTGCCCAGCTCAGGTTCTGTGATCTCTCAGGGGGCCCTCAGTCCAGCAGCTGCCTGTGGATGATAAAATCCTGGGCTGCAGTCATGGATGAAATCTGGGTCACAGAACTACCTGCATGGGACTTGTACACAAAGGGCTGGAGGAGGCAAAGCAGGACAAGCAGCCAAGAGTAAGCTGGACAGCTTTTTCCCTTCCTGTAAAGACACAAATCAAACCACCTTCCCTTTTATGTTAAAGCTTCAATTCTCAGAAGTGATTCACATAAAATACACAGAAAGTGGCATGTTCAAGGAAAAGTAACTTATTTGTAATTTGATGTCATTTGGGTTGTAGTTTTGAAAGCAAAGAGAAGATACATCAGGAAATACTTGGGGATAGGAGCATTGTCTGTGGCTCACATCCAGTGACTCACACCTGTAATCCCAGCACTCAGAAGGCACAAGCCACAGATCAGTTTGAGGTCAGCCTGGGCTACAACATGAGTTCCAGGACAGCCAGGCTACATGGAGAAACCCTGTCTCAAAGACCCACCACTGCCAGGACAACACAAGAAACACTGTTTGTCATCCTGTCACTTCAGAAGCAGTATACACTTACTAAAAAATATTTCACGTGGAAAACATGTCCCAAAATTCCTTTGTGAAACCACATGGTGTTTGAGTGAAGGCTCTGGGTTCTAGAGTCTCCAGGATGGATTCGTTGGCTTCAAGATGCTTGCAATTTGATTCTAGGTTTCTTTTGACACCTGTCCTCTTCCTAGAGGAGTTCATAGGAAGTGAATTCAAAACAATGACCCACCCAAACTATTTACAAAAGCCCCTTCATAGTGGTATATCTCTATAATCCCTTCACTTGGGGGGTTGGAGGCAGGAGGATCATGAATTTGAAGTTCAACAAAACCACACAGAGAAACCCTGTTTTGAAAAACCAATACTTATTGGTAGGAAGCTTGTTTAGGCATTATTGCTGTTGCAAAAGATCTGGGTACAAATCCTAGCTTCTATATAACTGCTTAGTCAGTAACTCTATTTTCAGGATGTCCAGTATCCCCTCCTGGTATCTGTGGGAATCACACACATACATACTGTACTTTCATAAATGGAAACAAACTATAAAAAGAAACAAACAAACAACAACAAAAGAAATATACCAAGTACATAGAATTAAAAATACATATATATTGTGTCTGCCACATAGAAGTCATAGTGCCAAGCAGGCACAAGGTGGAGATAGGAGGGGTAACCAAGACACACAGCTCCTTTCCTCCCTGAGTGCACATCTCTCATAGGGGAAAAAGTCAATGTTCAAAGGTTTAATCCCATGCATGGTGTCTTTGGTTGAGCTCCAGCACTAGGGCCAACTAGCCAAAGGAAAACTGAGCCATCAAGGGCTGGGACTAGGCTTAGGTTTACAGCATTTGCCTTGGATCTACAAAAAGTGGGCTGAAGTAGGGCTCACTGGTGGAATTTACCTAGCTTATGCAGGGCACTGAATTCCATCCACTGCACCACAACGCAACAAATGCATCAAACAAGCCACTTTTCAGGTCTGAGCTGCTGCCAATTAGGGGAATCAAAGAAAAGCTAGCCAAATCCCTAAACAGCCAGTTTCACCCCAGGTGGTAAGGTGCCTACCTGTGGGTTGATCTTCCTGTTGTTATTTCTGCCTTTCCCTTAGTCTCCTCCATCAACCTCCTCAATCGAGCTCATCAGAACACACACTGCATGTTGATTCTGTGATTGCAAATAAAAGCCAAGTAAGGCAGTGACTTATGTCCACACCTCCTATTTCCCAGCTTCCTCTATGTTGTCATGGTTGGTCTTTAACTCCTGGGATTAAAGATGCTCTCGCTTTGGCTTTTAACTTATCTGGGACCCTGGATGTGCCTCACAGCGTTGAAAGATCCACTGTATCCTTGGATGCCTTTCTCTGAGAGATGAAACAGTGACTACTGGATGCAAACACAAGAGGATATTTAGTGCTCACTCAGGTACCTGTGGGCACTTCAATATTTCAGGATACTGAGCGACCCAGGCCAAAACTTCAGAGAATTATATATGGTTTGGGCAGCAAAAAGCGGGCTTACAGAAGCAAATGCAATGAATAATTACAGGGATTTCATTGGTTCAATCAAATAAAGCGGTTGGGGTCAATCTGGGGCAGAGTTGTTTGTTCAGATCGGGTACATGGAATTCAGTTATGACTACTTCAGCACTCTAGTGTTACAATAAGACATTTCAAGGATTTCCTTTCCCCAGATAGCCCTGCTGCTTGCAGACATTTCAAGGATTTCCTGTCCCCAGATAGCCCTGCTACTTGTAGACATTTCAAGGATCCTTGGTTCCCTCTTGTACTTTTCCCCACCTTGACACTTGGCAGCTCAAGCAGGAGAAATGCATAGTGGGGGTCTTTCAGCATCTAGCTGAATTATGGTCTCTGAACTCAATTCATTGTTAATTTTGATTTTTCACATGAGTGAAGTGTAGATTGCAGCCAGTGCAGAGGGGGAAATGATCTGGGACAGAGAACTTGAAAGGACTAACTTATCTGAAATGGCAGAGACAACAGCCTTTGAGCCAAAGCTGGGTATGGGAGCACAAGCCTACAGTTGTAGCTATGTAACAAAATCAATTAAACCCAAGAGTTCAAGGCCAGCCCATGCAAATCAGTAAGAAAAATACATTGGAGTTAATTGACTTAGACCAGAAAATTATAAAACATCAAAAGAGCCCAGAATTGACAGTGAAAGTAAAAGATAAAATAAGTGCCATGATTTTCCATAAAAAGGTAAAACACCTCTAGAAACTTAATCAGAGTTAATCAGGACAGCATGGGAATTAGACAGAGTCACAATACAGAAACTGCCTCACAGCTGTGGCTTCACTAACAGTAGGAACCACTGTCATCATAAGACCACTGGGAAGACCCTCGGGGAAGAATGGGAACACTCAGGGGATAAGCACAATCCTGGCAAGAGCTGGCATTGAACCCCAAGATCCCATAGCCTATGGGGGTCTAATCCTGTGACAGGTACCTAGACGTCCTCTTCACAGGAAGAGGGGCATCTGTCACAGCTAGCCAGCCAATAAAAGAACTTATGTTAGAGCCACAGGATCAGGCCTCCCAAGGTGTTTGTGGATGCCAACAGCCTGCATCTTTCAGCAGCACACACCTCTCCATCAGGGGACAGTCCAGCAGGATGTACTCACTTTCCTGCTTACTACTCAGAGGTACCTATCAGTCATCCCCCACTCCCAGGTCACTTTCTGGGAGCCATAGAATCATCCCCCAGGTAGAGTGGCCTAGTCATCCTAGTGGACACAGCCCCCAGCTTCTTGGTCATATAGGTGGCTAGCATGTCCAAGAGCTTCTGCTGCATGACCTGATTGCTCATGACCAGAGCAGTGAGCTGTATAGCGTCTGTCCAGTCCAAGTTCCTGATGATGGCCTTGGCTTTGTGAACCAGTTTCTTCTGTTCAGCAGTGGGCAGCTATATTAAGATATGCAGTATGGGCTTAAACTGTCCACTTGTCATCCAGGCATCTAACAGACCCCCAACAATCCCACCTGGAAAACAAGGAAGGGATCAACTGTCAGCCTCAACTTCCAACAATGGCCATGGTTTCTTGCCAAGAAATGTAGCCACTGCCATGATAAGTGGGCACGTTAATGAACAGGTCACAGCCAGCTAAGATTCTGCCTGATTACCAGCAGGGCAAAGGTTTAGGTCCTCTTAGTCCATTTGTCCAGGTGAATAACACCCATGCTTGTCCCTCCCAATACTTACACTTACACCCTCCCCACATTAGACCTGTGTCCACTAAGGTCCCCTTCATATCTGAGCACTCCCACTCCTGAAACTCCTGAAAAATCTGTCTCCAAAAAGGGGGTTGACAGGGAAATCGTCTTCTGAGAAAGCACTTGCCTGGACAGGCTGAGAGGTTGAGCAATTTCTATGGTATGGCTGTGATAAATACCACGACAATAAACAACTCTGGGGGGGAGATTTTATTTCATTTTATAATTCTCAGGTCACACTCAATCACTGACAGAAGTTCAGGGCAGGAACTAACTCAAGGCAGGAACTTGGAGGCAGGAACTGAGGCAAAGGCATGGAGAGTGCTGCTTACTGGCTCCCTTGGCCTGCTTTCCTAAAGCACCCAGAACCACCAGCCCAGAGATGGCACTGTCCACAGTGAGTCACACACTTTCTCCACAATATCAATCAAGAAAAAGCACAGTGAGCTTGCACACAGGCCAGCCCAGTGGGGGTATTTCCTCAGTTGCATTTTTCCCTTTCAAAATAACTCACCCTTACATCAAGTGGATACAAAATCAGTGGCTGGCAGGAAACAAGCCCCAGAGGCAAGGAAATCCCCAGAGAGCTCTCATGGGAAATGATCCTGGAGACAGCTCAGGTGTTTCACTGAGGGACTCTATCTATTCAATCTCTCACAAACAAAACAAAAAACAATGTACTTTAATTTACCATTTCCCTTTACAATGCTGGATACATTTTTACTATTTCTTGCTTTTGTTTGTTGGAGTCCAAGTCTTGTTGCATAGCCCAGGGTAACCTCAAACTCATGCTCTTACTGTGTCAGCCACCAAGCCAGACTATAAACATTGTTTTTAGACTTCTTCTTCCTTCTTTTCCCCCACATTGTAGTATGGGGGAGGGATTGAGAATTCCAACTAAATTGCTCTAACATAAAGACATAACCTCAGCTGAAAACACTGTTTTTACTTTTTACATTTATTTTACTTTTCTTAAGGCAGCGTTTGTCTGTATAACACAGCACAGGCAGTCCTGAAACTCATACAGTAGATCAGGCTGTCCTGGAACTCACAAAAATATGGCTGCTCTGCCTCCAGGATTAAAGGTGTAGCTAACCACTGCCTGGTTTAGAAATATTTTTAAAAAAGATTTACATATTTATTATATATAATGTGTTCTTCCTTTAATGGCAGAGGAAGGTACCAGGTGGATGTGAACCACCATGTGTTAGCTGGGAATTGAACTCAGGACCTCTGGAAAAGTAGACAGACGGTGCCCTAAACCTCTGAGCCATCTATCCAGTCCCTAGAAATATTGGTTTTAATGTAACTTTCTAGTCACAGTTAAGGCATGCTGTTAATGAAGCTGAAGATCTTGTAGGATGGAAAATACCAATGTCACCAGGCACTGTGCTGCAGGACACAAGATGAAGGAAGGAGCAGTAGGGGGTCAGGTAAGTGAACCAAAGTGCTGGAACTCAGGTCTGGAACCACACTCTTTTAAAACCAGCACTTGAGAGAGAGAGGCAGGTGTGTCTAGGAAGAGTTTGAGGCCAGCCTTGGTGACATAGTGTGTTCCAAGACAGCCTAAATAGTAAGACTCTTTCTCAAAATAACAAGTCCTAAAGAGGGCAGAGTGGTCTGTGGTGGCCCAGGAAGCTAGGTTCCTGCCTGAAGGAACACCTACTATCATACAATATGCAACCAACAGCTGCCACTGGGAACGTCAGGTCTGAGTTTTTAAAGTCTCCTTTCAACTTCATATAGCACAATAAGATGCTCACAGACACATCCTGGGTGGACTTTTAAGTCTTTCCCAAGGAACAGAATATGGGATAAGGAGCAGGGTGGTGGTGATTCATGCCTTTAATGCCAGCACTTGGGAGGCAGAGACCTCTGGTCGAGACCAGCCTGGTCTACAAGAGCTCGTTCCAGGACAGGCTCTGAAACCACAGTGAAACCCTGTCTACAAAAACCAAAATAAATAAATAAATAAATAAATAAATAAATAAATAAATAAATAAAAAACAGGAACAGAATACTGGATGAGAAACAGAGTCTTGAGAGTAGAAAAACCCAGCACACATGACCTTGAGCAAGATGCAAAAGTCATTGTCACTGGAGGTGCCACAGGATGTCACGTCTGGACTGCCACAGAACATACATCACATCTGGGGAGCTCCCTCCCAAGACTAGTGAGAAGCACATCATACAGCGGAGAATAGTATAGACCACCGACCGCCTCTCCACAACCATGAACAGCACAGCCTAGGAAACTTTCACAGGTCACAAGAGACTCAGGAAAACTGACACATTCAAAGGAGAGTGTCAACTGGGGTCCTGTGGCATGTCACATACCCTTGATCCCAGTACTTGGGAGGCAGAGGCAAGGGTCTCTCTGTGAGTTCCAGGCCACCCCTGTCTACATAGTTGCTTCTAGGAGAGCTAGTGCTACAATCAGACCCTGTCTCAAAAATGAAGAAGAAAAAAAAGTGGGGCAACTCGTAGAAAAACAAGGCTGTTGTGCAAAGTCTGTCCAATGAAAATGGTTTACGTTAGTGTTAACTGCTTGGTCCCCACCAAGGATGGGGAACATATTCCCACAGGAGGTAAATCTGAGTGAGGGACACGCGGAAATTTTCTGAACATTCTCTGCAACTTCTACATGCACAATGAGGGTCTCGGGTGTGCGGTCCAATGCAGAATATATAGTTTCAGACCAGCTTGAGGTATACAGAGAGATCACAGCTCAAAAAGTTGTGTGGGACTGATGAGTGGGCTCAGTGGATAAGACCAGGGCACTGGCTGCTCTTGCTGTGAGCTGATGTTTGCTTTCCAGCACCCACATGGCAACTCAAAGAAATCCTTAACTCCAGCTTCACAGAACCTGGTGCCCTCTTCTGGTCTCTGTGGGTATTGCAGCATATAGAGCATGGACATACTATGCAGCAAAACATCTACACACATAAATTAGAATAAGCAAATCCCTTTATAAATATTCAATTAGGTAAGCAGACAACACAGCTCAGAGAGAACCCACTGGTAGGCTGGGATCAGCAGACAGAGAGAGACACCCATGTTTTCTGAATCTAAACAGGCTGGCCCCTGGAAGCAGAATCTTCCCCTGGCTCCCAGTACAGGGGCAGCCAGTCTCTAACAAAAGAAGGATTGCAGAAGAGGAAAACCAGTTCATTCACAGGTTTGACTGATTCTTCTTCCTGACACCAAAGAACCTCTTTAGCTGACTGCATTACTATCATTTGTGTGACCTACTCACAATCATCAATATTTGACTTACAACAGCACTTAAATCAGAGGGTTATCAGGTCATGGATGAACAAATTACTCCTAGCTCTGTGAAGAAAGGAGAATTCTTGTGTTTTTCAGGGAAAATGAAGCACCCACCCACAACCAGGGGCCAGAGTCAGCAAGTCCTTACCAGCATTACTCAATGTGAATAAAATAATGGCTCCCACAACAGAGACAGCACACAGGTATATGATAAAATAGCCCCAACCAGGCTTCCCATGAGCAGTTAGATAGGAGTGGATAGTCGCAGGAGTAACTGGCGAACATGAAATGGGCTTGGCTTCCCCTTTGGTGGCAAGAAGCTGATGTCGGTACTATGGAAACCACAGATTTTTGGAACACAAAAGGTGAAGGTCTGGGGCATTCAAGTATTGAGGGGACACAGGGATACACTTGTCAGAAAACAGAACAGAAGCTAGATCAGTACTAAAGGGCTTCCCTCTGCCCAGCCTGTCCCAAGGTGGGGACTGAAACCACCTAGAAGACTGGGGTTAAGGAAGGGCTGTCCCGTAGGTTGTTGGCAAACAACAGTAGTCAGTAAAAAGCCACCCAGGGTTACATGGTATGTGGCCAGCCAGTGACGGGGATGCCAGTCAAACTGTACTGAACGGTCCAAGGTGGCCATCTCAGGAGAAGGCAAGCAGAGTGAGTGAGTATCGATCTGTGTCTTTTGCTTGGGTTCCTGCCTTGAATTCCTGCCCCAACTTTTCTTCATAAAGGACTATAAGATGCTCCATGTTGCTTTTAGTCCTGGTGCTTTCTTACAGCAACACACCTTCTCAGCAAACATGGTAAAAATAATGTTCAGAGGGCATATGGGGACAACCCAGGCACCCCAGTAACTTTAGATTGAAGGACACATCTCTAGGGAAAGGGCAGAGCCAGTGGGCTCCTAGAGGGAAGGTCTAACAGGTGCAAACACGAAGCCAAGAGAATCCTGTACCCACAGAAACTGTGAGGACATACTACATACATATATATACTACATACATACAGAAGCCACTGGGCCTTATAAACTCCGCACTCAGGGTGTGAAGTACATACAACTGTTACTTACGAAGTGGTTCTTCTGTGGGTTCCAAAAACCTCAAGCATACATACCAGAAGCCTGGAATGCACTATGTAGCACAGGCTATCCAGCCTCCCCAGGGCAGGGATTACAGGTCTGAACTAAGGCTGGCTGTAGCTGTGAAGACACACTCACTAAGAAAAATTCCTCGTGGGCCACCAACCAAACCACCGACTAAGGCCATGACCCCTGTAAGCAGGCACAGCTCATAGACTGCTTGAAGGCCATCTTCATTTTTTTCTTCTCAGAAATGGAACACAGGTGCTTCATGACATCATTCACCATGTTGGTCATCTTGATAGACCTTAAAGGATGATTCAAAGAGATGGATGGGTTGATGGGAGATGGCATTCTGTAAATATGTGTCTCTTATTGGTTAATGAATAAAGCACTGTTGGCAAATAGGATAGGTGGGACTGGAAGACAAGGAGGATTGTGGAATATGGAGGAGAGGAGTCAAGATGTAGGGAATTGAGAGAAGAGATCTGAACCCTCTCTCCTGTAAGCCAAGATGTCATGGAAACACTTAGATTAATAGAAATGTGTTTATACTTAAGACAGAGGTAGCTAATAAGAAATGCTAGTAACAGGCCAACAGCTTGATATCTAATACAGTTTCTCAGTGTGTTACTTGGGGTTGATGCAGCTGTGGAACCAGACTGGTGGAGAAACAGCTCTTATCAGTTGTTTAGTGTTTGCTCAAGTGTGTACTTTAAACAATTCGTGTACAGGTGTTCTGTTGAATAGATGTTTGTGTACCACATGTGTTCAGTGCCCTTGGAGGCCAGTGGTCCTCTGGAACTGGAGATACAGACAGCTGTGAGATACCATGTGGATGCTGGGAATGAAACCTGGGTCCTCTAAATGGGCAGCCACTGCTCACAACCTGTGAGTCTTCTCTCCAATATCTGGTTTTCTTTACTTGTGGTTTGTTTATTTTTGAAAAAAAAATCTTCCCTAGCTTCATACTCCAGATCAATGTATTTCATTTATTTATTTATTTTGAGATAACGGCTTGCTACATACTCAGGACAATAATTCTTTTGCCTCAGGCTTTTGCCTTGGGGAGAACAGGAGAGTACCAGCATACTCTGTGCCTAAAACGGAGAGCCATAATGACTTGTGAGTGTTTTGACCCAAATGTATTTGTTTCTACCATCTCAGAAAGAGAACCCACCTTCCCAGAAAGAAGTTGCTTGGCATTGCGCATGTCAGATGGGCACCAAATACTGTGTGTTCTCTGTTGCCAAGGAGCTGGACATCTGCTAACAAGGAAATGGGAGTGGCAGAGTAGATGAAAGGCCTTGTCTGCCCTCTGATTGGGCTTAGACCTCTCACAAATGAGGAAGCATCCCCAGCCACAGGCTTTCTCATTCCCCTAGCAAGCTAAGTTTGACCTCTCTCACACCAACAGCCTGTCAAGTGGGTCCCACAACCTTTAACATACAAAGATTGGCAGGTACAAGAAAGTCCGAGCCACATGGCCTCTCGAAAGTGTCCAGGCTTTGAATCAAGACAGAAAAGGAGGAAAGGACAAGACTCTGTGGCCACACTGGCATTTGCCTGCTATGTAACCCAGAGCCAGGAGTCAGTTAGCTTTAAGATGGAAGTTAAAATGGGGCTGAAAGGAACTTGCTCTGTTTGCTCTGCATAGTGGGAAACCCTATCATTCAGGACCATCTGGAGCCTACCTCCTCTCAATTTAGGCCCTCGTGTGCCCTCTTTGTAAGGTGAGTGTTTGGCCACTTGAGTCCATCACTCCCGACCTCTCCTTAAAGCTTCTTGGGTAGGCTCTGTGCATAGTGGACATGCCCTGCCATGGGAAACCATCCAGAACTGTTGGGTCCCCTGTGCCCTCTTCTTGAGGTGAGTCTTTGGCCTGCTCCATTCCAACACCTCAACCCATCCTTTCTTGGAACTACTTTGGTTGGATGTGCTTCTTGACACTCCTACATCCTCTGTTTGAGTGATTGCATGCTGGCTCACCAGATCACCCAAAGTGTGCCCTCACCTCAATCTTGGACCCCTATACCCTCTGCTTGAGACCTCCAAGAGAGCTTGGATCATCCAGATTTACTGACATCGAAGTCCTAACCCAACTACACCCACCAGGAGAGGAGAGGAGAGGAGAGAACCTAACTGCACCCACTGAAAGAAGGGATGGGAAGAAGGCAGTACAAGAACACATTCAAGAACAGAAAGACCAATAGGACACCAACAGAATCTAAGTACTGCATACCAACAAGAACTAAAGTCCGATGCAGATGAAGCTGAAGTGAATGACCTTCAAAATAACTTCATGAAAATGATAGAGGACCCCAAAGAGGACATGAGAAACATACCTTAAAGAAATGGAAGTAAAAAGCAAACAAAAAATTTGGAAGAAATAGAAGAAAAGACAAACCAAAAAAAAAAAATCAAGAAATGGACGCACCTCTTAAAGATAGCAGGGAAGTCAAGAGAAAAAATCCACATGATAAAGTAAAAATTTCAAACAGTTCATGACCTGAAAACTAAAATAGAGACAATAAAGAAAATAAGAACTGAGGGAGTGCTAGAAATAAAAAAGCAGGGGAAACTATCAGGAACTACAGATAGGAGCATAACCAACAGAATGCAATTAATAAATGGAAACTCTTCCTGAAACTGAGAAGCTTCTGTAAGTCAAAGGACACAGTCAACAAGACCAAACAGCAGCCCACAGTCTGGGAAAAGTTCTTCACCACCCCACATATGATGGAGGGTTGACCTCCAAAATATACAAAGAAATCAAGAAGCTACTCAACAAAACACAAAATAGAGAATTCTCCATAGAAAAGTCTAAAATGGCTAACAGACAGTTACGAAAGCACTCACCATCCTTAGCCATCAGGGAAATGCAAATCAAAACAACTGTAAGATACCATCTTATGATTGTTAGAATGGCTTAAATCAAAAACACAAATGACAATTGATGCTGTAGAGGATGGGGAGAAAGGGGACCACTCCTCCACTGCTGGTGGGAGTGCAAATATGTACAGCCACTTCAGATATCATCAGGGGAGTTCCTTAGGAAAACTGGAATGAGACTATCACAAGATCTAGCAATTCCATTCTTAGGCCCATACCCAAAAGATGTACATTCATGCAACAAAGCCATCTGTTTATCTATGTGCATAGAAGCATTTTTTGTAACAGCCACAACCTGGAAGCAAGCTAGAAGATGAATGGATAGAGAAACTGAGGTGCATTTACACAATGGAGTACTACTAGGAAGGAAAAAAAAAACAATGGAATCTTGAAACTTGCAAGCAAATGGATGAAACTTGAATAAACCATTCTTCGTGCGAAATCCCAGTCACAGAAAGTTGAACATCATATATACTCACTCATATATATAGATTTTAGACATAGAACAAGGGATTACTAGCCTACAATTCACACCACCAGAGAAGGTAGGGTAAAAGGAGGAACCTAAGGGAGTCATACATGGTCCCTCTCAGAAAGGGAAAGAGACAAGATGTCATGAGCAAATTGGGAGTGGAGGTTTGGTGGAGAAGGAGGAGAAAGAGAAGGAGAGAAGAGGAGGGTAGAGGAGAACATGTGGGACCACGAAGATTGAATGGAAAGATGAATAGAGGAGAGGAAGAATAAGTTAGACTTTGAGATCAGGGAAGGGCATTTATGGTAGCCTTTCCACTGTTGCTCAAATTGCTATTTGAATAACCCAGTCTCGTGGGCCTTTGGATATTCCTTTAGGTTCAGTTTTCTCTTCAATCCTATAATAGCTCCCTCTTTTATGTTCTCTCTCTCTGTCTGTCTCTCTGTCTCTTTTTTCTCTCTCTCATTATCTCTCTGCTATTCCTCCCCTGACTCAATCTTCCTAGCCACATGTACTTTCCTGTCTTCCCCTTCTTTTTCTTCTACTTCCCTCTCCACTCACTGCCCTACCCTCTGCACTCCCCATGTGCTCTGGAGATTTTGTCCTTTCCCCCTTCTGACAGTGTGAATTATAGGCTGGTGATCCTTCGCTCTATGTCTAAAATCCATACTACCTGTTGGACACAGAAGCACACACCCACAAGTAAACACTGAGCCTAACTAGAATCCACATGCAGAGAGAGCACAACACCATGCTGCAGAAACACATAGACAGCTTACCTGAACAAGAAGGAGCTAATGGCCTCCAGATTGATAAGTGCGAATCCAGCATGTAACTGACTCATACCCCCTGAACATGTGTGCCAGCTAGAAGGCCTGAGCAGTCTCAGGGTCATCATACAGTGGAAGCAGGATGTATTCCTGGTGCACAAAAGAACTTTGCAGGCACATCCCCCATGGAGGGATACTCTCTCAACCTAGAGACAGGAGAGAAGTCCTAGTCCCTACTCAAAAGACTTGATAGATTTAGATGACCCCTACTGGAGGGCATCACCCTATATGTGGAGTGGGGGGGCATGGGAGAAGGGGGGCTGGGGTACATGTGAGGGTAGGAGAGAGGGAAAGAGGGAGGATGCAGAGGGAACTGGGATTGATAAGTAAAATAAAAAAATAATATAAAGAAAAAGAAAAGAGATACCAAATAGAGGGAGCCAATATGGGTTTATAGAGAAATCTCACCCTAGGGAAATACCCAGACCTACAAGGATGACCCCAACTAACAATCTAAACAATAGTGAATAGGCTACCTTAAATGCCCTTTCCTGATAATAAGATTGATGACTTCCTTATATGCCATCCTAGGAACCTCCTCCAGTAGCTGTTGGAAGCAGAAGCAGACACCTACAGCTACTAAGCACAGAGCTGACCTCCTGGAATCCAGTTGCAGAGTGGGAGAAGTGATGAGCAAATAGGTAAGACCAGTTTGGAGAAACCCACAGCAACAGCTGACCTGAACAAGGGGGAGCTCATGTACCCCAGAATGATAGCTGGAGAACCAGCATAAGATTGACCTAGATGCCCTGAACATGGGTCTCAGTTAGATGGCCTGGGAAGTCTATGGTACTTCTTACAATAGAACCCTGATGTATCCCTACTGCAGGAACAGACTTCAGGAGCCAGTTCCCCATGGAAGGATACTCCAATAATCTAGAGACATGGGGGAGAGCCTAGGTTGTACCCCAAATGATTTCACAGACTTTGATGACCTCCTCATGGAAGGCCTCACTGTCCCTGGGGAGTGAAAAGGGGATAGGATGGGGGGGTCTGTGGGGACATAGGAGGATGGGATGGATACAGAACTGGAATAGATATGGGTCCATGGGCTCAATTTCCTGCATCCTTCACATCCAAGACACTGAAATAAACAAGCTCTTTTCTCCTCCTCCCAGCCCAGGGCCACCCGTGTCTGTAAGGGACAGGGAGAGATGAGAACCCAATAGGCAGGGCCTTCCAACAGTACTACAACTATTTCAATAATGCTGTCTTCAAAACGGGTCCTGACCACTGCAAGTCCACCTGCCAGCCACAGGCAAGGCAGACACTGAGAGCTCTGATGTTTTAGTCATCCAGGCTAGTGGGAAGATGACAGCAGGTCTCTGGAACACACACGGAGCAGGTGAAAAGTCAAGCCTTTGCACAGCAGTCTGAGTGAGTCCAATCAAGTTGTCAGGGACAAAGGAGGGGGGCTTCAGACCTAACAGGAACCTCCATGTTCTTTACAGCAATTTTAGACAAAGCTGGGAGACCAATTTCCAGTGTGGAAGGAGGAAGTGTGTGGTGGGGGAGAAAGGAAACAAAGAGAGTGAGTGCCCAGAAGTCCCTATCTTGTTCCCCTTTCGGGAATTTACAGACTCCGGGATGTAATCTAGCCTCACAAAGATCATCACCCCGTTCTTCCACCACACAAAGTTCTTTTTTAATGGCTTGACTGTTGGTGTTTAAAAATAAGACTGCGAAGCCGGCTTTGGTGGCACAATCCTTTACTTCCAGCACTTGGGAGGAAGAGGAGTGTGGATCTCTGTAAGTTGGAGTTCAGCCTGGTCTACAAGGGCTAGCTCCACAACAGATTCCAAAGCAATACAAAGTAACCCTGTCTCAAGATACAAAAACAAACAAAAATATGATATGGAGAGCACCCTGACACACCCTTGTAACTTCAGCTCTGGAGAGCACAGGAGGCAAGTAGTGATGCAGGGAGCAAGGAAAAAAGCTCAGTGGAAAAGAGAGAACAGGATAGAGAACATTCAAACAAATGATGAATGAAGCACAAAATGAGCACATTGAAGGGTAAAAATGTCACACACAGTTCCCTAGCGGAAGAGGAGTCTGTGATGAAGCCACCAGGCAGGGTGAGGTGGCATAAATCCATAGTCCTATCATTTGGGACCCACCTTTAATGCTAGCACTCAAGAGGCAGTGACGGGCAGATCTCTTAGTTTGTGGTCAGCATGAACTACATACATAGAGAATTCCAGATGGGTCAGATCTACATTTCAAGACGCTGTCTCAAATAACAAAACAAAACAAAATCTTTGGCACAACAATTGTGGCTAATCCAGGATTTCATCCAGTCTCCCAGGACCCCTGACCCTGAAAAGTTGAGGTCTTGGTGAAGGTGAGAGTCTATGTCCCTATGTCTGTCTGTTAGTCTGCTTGACTGTCTGTCTGTCTGTCTGTCTGAAAATAGGTTCTCTTTTTGGTCAAGCAGTGGACATCCGAATCTGTACACAGGTCAATAGTACCTCAGTGGATGTCTAAAGGGGTCAGTCCAGGATAATTCAGGGGATGTCCAAATTCTCATCTGGGCAGGGATCCAGGGGAGGTTTGGATCAACCTGCCATCTGAAGGTAAAGACACTGTGAAGGCCTCCTCACATCTGTACTGTGTTTGGCATTATAGACTCACTGATAGAAATGGGGGGCAGTAGTCCAGGCCATCTGAATCTGTGATAACCAAGTGTCTGTAAGTCTCTGTGTTGGGTCCTCTTTCTAACTGTGATGTTTATTTATGTGATCTATTTTTCTGTTGTCTTTCCCCTATAAATGCTACTTCAGACAGAAATTAACATAGGACAGACTCCTTCTTACACTGTGTAAAAACATTATTTCCTGCTGCTGTGGCTCCCAGGCTGTGAAGTTACAGCCTAGTGGCAATACAAAACACCAGGTTGAACAGCACTGGTGTTACAGCAGTCTCAAGAGGAATTCAGCCAGGAGCTCTGCTGGGTGGCCTGGAAGAAGGCCACAGTGTATTTGGCCAGCTGGTGGGCAGCCGAAATAGAGAGGACAGTAATTCTGAATCCCAGCAGCTAATGGTGGAAGTGCCACCGCCAAGCCCTCTCTCTCTCCGTCGCAGGTGGCAGCAGTTGTGACTGGAGGGGCTGGGTCCCATGCAATACAGGTACAGTTTTAGGGGAGAGCACCTTTGGTAAAGAGTTTTATGTCAACTAAGAAAATAAGACTTACAAAATAGATGCTGTGTAGATGTGATGAGTATGTGCAGAACTGGTACAATCAGTCTGATGCAAAGAAGACAAGATATGATAAAATAGTGATTCCATATGTTAACCAAAAGTAGAGGTACTCATTTTTTATGATACAGTAAGGCAATGCATCATTGTTTTTGCTTCATTTGGGTAAGCTTAAGCTATTGAAATAAACTGAGTTACATGGATGTTTCATGTATACCAAAAGAGAGCTTCAATTTAAAATCATTATTTCTAAAGTTAAGCCTAACAATGTAAAGTTCTAGTTTTACAAAGCTGTTAACCTATTCCAAAATGTTAAGAAATACCAGTGACAAGCCATCATTATAAATAAACAATCAAGCTAAATATTAATGATTAATAATGGGGATAACCTTACTCACTTATATGTATATGTTTTCAAAGGTCAAGCTTAAAACAAGTAACTAAAAACAAGGTGATCTATTCAGATCTTCTGGGGCAGTCTTATAATACTACAGAGATCTGTAGAGTATGGTATTTAAAATGGAAATTAAAAAGCTTATAACATCAGACAGAGGATCCCACATCCTAACAATGACCCAAGGTCTCTGGAGATTATGGGGCACCTAGGATTGTGACGACGCTGATCTGTGAGCAAGATGATCAAATGGGATCTCTGCTGCCAGAGTAGACACAAGGAAATGATCAATTTGAGGGCTGAAATTAATAAAGTAGAAACCAGGAAAACAATACAAAAAATCAAAGCAACAAAGAGTTGGTTTTTAGAGAAAATCAACAAGATAGACAAACATTTATCCAAACTAACCAAAAAGCAGAGAGTGAACATGCAAATTAACAAAATTAAACATGAAAAGGGGTACATAACATTGGACACTAATGAAAGGCAGACAATTTTCAGGTCACAATTTGAAAATCTGTACTCCACAAAATGTGAGAAAATTTATGGTTAACAATCACCAAATATACATCAAGAAGAGATAAGCAACTTAAATAAACCCATAACACCTAATGAAATAGAAGCAGTCATCAAAAGAGTCCCAACCAAAAATAGCCCAGTGCCTGATGGCTTCAGGGCAGAATTCTACCAAAAATTCAAAGAAGAGCTAATTCAATTACTTCTCAATTTGTTCCACACAATAGAAGCAGAAGGTTCATTACCAAACTCTTTTTACAGGCCATAATTACCTTGGTAACCAACCCACAGAAAGGCACAACTAAGAAAGGGAACTACAGACCAATATCACTCATGAACATTGATGCAAAAATATTTCATAAAACACTAGCAAGTCAAATACAAGAACACATCAGAGAAATCATCCACCATGACCAAGTAGTCTTCATCCCTGGGTTGCAGGGATGGTTCAACATACAAAAATCGATCAAGGGGATATACCATATAAACAAACTGAAAAAGAAAAACAACATGATCATCTCATTAGATGTTGAAAAAGCCTTTGAAAAAACTTGAACACCTTTTCATGATAAATGTCTTGGAGTGATCAGTGATGACAGGAACATACCTAAACATAATAAAAGCAATATACATTCAACCAACAGCCAACACCAAACTGAATGGAGAGAAGCTTAAGGCAGTTCCTCTAAAATCAGGAATAAGACAAGGCTTCCCTCTCTCTTCAATACTGTAATTGAAGTTCTAGCTAAAGCAATAAGACAACAAAAGAAGATCAAGGGGATTCAGATTAGAAAGGAAGAAGTCAAACTATCACTGTTTGCAGATGATATGATAGTTTACATAAATGACCCAAAAAGCTCTACCAGGGAGCTCCTACAGCTACTCCTACAGCTGATAAACACCTTCTGCAAAGTAGCAGGATACAAGATAAACTAAAAAAAAAATCAGTACACCTACTATATATAGATGACAAAGGGGCTGAAAAAGAAATCAGAGAAACATCACTCTTTACAATAGCCACAAACAACATAAAGTATCTTGAGGGAACGCTTATCAAACAAGTGAAGGACCATTGTAGCAAGAACTTCGTGTCTTTAAAGAAAGAAATTCAAGAAGATACCAGACAATGGTAAGATCTCCCATGAGCTCAGCCAAATGCTTGGTTGGGGGTCTCTGCATCTGTTTCCATCAGTTACTGGATGAAGGTTTTCTGATGACAATTGGGGTAGTCACCAATCTGATCACAAAAGACACAAATTCAGACTTTATATCCATAATTGCTAGGAGTCTTAGCTAGCAATCACTCTTATAGATTTGTGGGAGTTCTCCTTGCATCACTTGTTTCACTGAAGTCCACCCTTCCTGTGATCTGTTTCATTGTACTCCCCCGCCATCCAACCCCTAACGTGATCAAAAAGTATACAATTTAATACATTAATATCCTTTCCTTTAAATATAACCAGACCTCTACCTTTTCATTTTAAGACTTAGTGGGTTATTCTGAATCTTGTGGAAATCAGGATAACATAGTTTTTTGAGTGTGCCTTTTTCCAAAATATTATTTTTCAGAAGTGTTGCATATTTTATCCAATCTTTGACTTTAACTAAGACTGTCTTTTCTTTTTATTTTCTCCTTTGCTCTAATAGCTAGGTTAGGGTAATTATTCTGCAAAGAATGTCAAAACACAGTAATGTTTTAGAACATCTCTGTTTATATTCTTTTGTGAGAGGGGAAAGGTCTTGGGAGAAAATTAATAATGTACTATTGCATGTTGCAAAGGATATCAAACAAAAAATTGATAACAATCGTATTTTTACTTCAATATAATAGGGAAATTAAAAATGTGAACTAGACCCATAGAGGATAAAGCTTAGACCAGATGAAGGGTTCTGTGTGACTGAGTTCTTCATGACACAGGCATATGTATCAAGAAGGATGAAGTATTCCTTCAATAAAACTAAATTAAAGAGAAGTAGGTGGCCAGTACTTTAAAAATATCTCTCTCAAGTCTTCCTGTGAACACAAGAAGATAGGTCTCATTTCCCCATCTTTATGGGGAAGAGGTTGAACATGTGAAAACCTGTGAACTTTCCATATCTAATGTTGAGGTGCTTCCCAGAATATCCAGCATGTTTAGTTTCTTGCATCCGTGTGTGTGTGGGGGGGGTGTGGTTGGTGTGGATGTGTTCAGGTGCCTTCCCATACTTCCATAGTTGAAATGCACGTGTTTATTATTCTATCCTCTTTTATCATACTCATCAAGTTTGATTTTGAGACACGTTCTCACACTGGAGTCTAGGCTTACAGGGAGTTCACAATGTATTCCTCTCTGTCCTCAATTTTAAAGCAATCTTCCAGCCTCAGCGTCATAAGTTCTGCAGTATAAGATATGAGCAAACAAATCTGCCTTCATTTTTCTTTCTCACTTTGTTTCCCTTCTACCTTTCTTTTCCTTTCATCCTAAATTAATAGAATTTACTTGTCATTTGGATCTGTTTTATGATTATATACCACTTAGTTATAAGAAGCCTATGGACTTCTTTTCTTTAGGTAAGATATTTAAAAATCTTTAATTGTGTGTGTGTGTGTGTGTGTGTGTGTGTGTGTGTGTGTGTGTGTGTGTGTAATAGTAATACAGGTTATTATTAGGCAACCTAAAGATCTTGCAGTTGCCCTATTTTCTATCTGGCTATCCAGAACCTTTTCTTCAGGTCTAAATATGGGCATTAGTCCCCCTGTTTGCATTGACTATCTACCCAATATACATTGGCTTCGGAAATGTTTTTTTTTTTTATTGGACTCTTTTCAGAATACAATTCAATTGAACGCTTAAGAGTGGAAATGTTGACTGTCCAGATGGCACTCAGGGGATACACAAAAACAGTTTTGGAGGTACATTGCTGCCTGGCTCTTATAACCTATTTGAAAAACTTCTAGTTTTCCTTCTCTTTGTAATGTCAAGGAAGAAACAAAAATAACTTTTGTTTTTTAAATTTTCATATCAGACTGTTGTAGTATTTTATTTTCGGCAAACAGTAAAACACCCCTTCATCTCTGGTTTAAACCACTGAGAATTAATAAAAGGTAAGATCAGATTCTCTTCTTAGTACCTCTGCCCATGCTTTCTTTGTGCTGATAAGACTTGGGCTCCACACCTACTAAACAAATACCCTATCACTTAGCTACAGAGCCAAACAATCATCCCTGCATCACAGCTGAAGATATTGAATAATGGAAATGTGCAGTTTACTAATATATAGACACTGAAGCAATGAGGTAAATTGAATGTGAAGTAGATGAAGTAGCCTGTCACTGGGGGAGACTACTAGAAAAATTACCCATGTCTGCTGGGAGTTACACACATCTTCAGCCACTATGTCCTGCTGGTACATGGTGAGGTAATAAAGGGTTCTTACCATATGGTGTCTTCCTTTCTATGATTCTACTGCTGTGATAACTTAATGGGCTTCAAAGTTTCATAAATGAAAACAAATAGTCTTAGATTCACAGGATTTTGGGTATTTATAAAGGAGAAACCCAAACTAAATGCATAATTTGACTATAACAGTACTGCCAAACTAACATGGCAGTACATTGCAAAAACCAAAGCCTCAGCTTGATGAGAAACTATTCAGAGGAAATTCCCTACAAAATAGACTTTTAACATTCATACAATGAACTGTCTAATAAACTTGGCAATTGTCATAATATTTCCTTTCATTGAGAACACAGTATCTTGGCACTAGGGAATAACTTAATCTGTTACCTAAATTCAAAATTCAGTTCTCATACAAACACAATAATTAGCCTTTTCTTACCTTAGGTTATCTACATCAGCAAATACTGGATTTTCTCAAGTTAGGGAATGTAGGAGTTCTTAGAACTGTGGTGCCACCATTCCTGCTGTAATAGCTTTTCAAGAACAACACTCAGGAGATTATTTTATTTTCATTTATGAATTAAATCAACTGATTAGAGAGATTTTATAGAGCAAGAATAAAAGGGCGAATACTGGTGTTTGAAAACCATCACAAACCTCTGTGAAGTTAGAATTGTTCCTGGTAAGCATCCAGGTCACAGGATAAATCTGATGATGTTCATTTTGTTGCAGGTCTATAGGTCACTCATGTAACTTCGCTCAGCTTCCTTCCACTTCTCAGAGATAATTATCTGTGTATCTCATATTCTTATTGTTGAAATAATTAAAAAAATAGTATGAATGAGTTGTTTTGGCTTACACATTTTGCACTTGTTGGCTATTTTCAGATCACTGAAGTACCTAGGGTTTCCCATAGGAGCCAGTTTCTTTCTAGTCTCTCTTGGGGTCTGATGATTCCTTTCACACAGTCAGTAACACAAATAGCTTATGCCCTTTACTTTCTTAAACAATGACCCTCGACATCCTCTATGCATGTGTTCAGGTGGGATCTCTCCTAAGAAGATATTTTTACTATTTGATTCAGAGGAGATGATTTTTTTTGTTCATAATATTCTGTGAAGTTAAATATGAAGCATAACATATAAGGTGACATGACATGATGGCTATGAGTTAATTTAAACTTTTCTTTTTATATTTTATTTTATAATTTCATTCATTTTGCATACCGATCACAGTTCTCCCTCTGCCCCCTCCTCAGGCTTCCCTTTCAACAGAATCCAGCCTCATCCACTCCTCAGAAAGTTTAAGGCCTCCCATGGGGAGTCAACAAAGCCTGGCACATTCAATGGAAGCAAGGTCAAGCCCCTCCACTCTCATGAAGGTTGAGCAAGGCATCCCACCATAGAGAATGGGTGTCAAAAACCAGCTCATATTCTAAAGATCTAGATCCTGGTCCCACTGCTAGAGGTCCCACAAACAGACAAGGCTAAAAAAATGTCACCCATATGTGGAGGGCCTGGTTCAGTCCCATGTAGGCTCCCCAGTTGTTGGTCTAGAGTGCATGGGCTCTTGTAAATTTGGGTTACTGTCTCTATGGGTTTCCCTGTCATAAACTTGATAACCCCATTTACTCATATAATCCCCGCTCTCTCTCTTCAACTGGACTCTGTAAGCTTGGCCTAGTGCTTGCATGTGGATCTCTGACCCTGATATTAACCCATACTATTATAAATACCTTATTGTTTACAAAAAGCCAAAACTGTAGAATGTAAAAAAAGAAATCATCTTCACTCATATATGGATTTTAGACATAGAACAAAAGATTACAAGCCTACAATCCACAATGCCAGAAAAGCTAGGAAACAACGAGGACCCTAAGAGAGACAGACATACATAGTCTCCCAGAGAAGGGAAAAGTACCAAGATCTCTGAGCTAATTGGGAGCAGGGGGTAGGTCAGGGAGAGTTAGGAGAAAGTGAAGGGGAGAAGACGGGGTGAGAGAAGGGCATGAGAGGAGAAAATGAGGGAGCAGCAAAATTGAGTCAGGGAACCATTAGAAAGCATGAAAAGAGATACCAGGATAGAGGGAGCCATTATAGGTTTAAAGAGAAATCTGGCACTCTAGAAATTCACAGAATTTCTAGAAATTCTATAAGAATGACCACAACTAAAAATTTAAGCAATAGTGGAGAGGGTACCTTGAATGTCTTTCACCAATAATAAGATTGATGACTACCTTATATGCCATCCTAGAGCCTTCATCCAGTTGCTGATGGAAACAGAAGCAGATACCTACAGCTAAACACTGAGATGAACTCCTGGAATCCAGTTGCAGAGAGGGAGGAGTGATGATAAAAGGAGTCAAGACCAGGCTGGAGAAACCCACAGAAACAGCTGACCTAAGCAGGGGAACTTATGGACCCCAGACTTATAGCTCAGTAACAAGCATAGGAGTGACCCAGACCCCCTGAATGTGGTGTTAGTTAAGATGACTGGACAGTCTATGGGGCCTCTGGTAATAGGTCAGTATTAATCCCTAGTATGCAAATGAACTTTGGAAGCCTGTTCTATATAGAGGGCTACTCTGTCAGTCTAGAGACATGGGGGAGGGCCTAGGCCCTGCTCCAAATGATGTGATAGACTTTAAGATTCCCCATGGGAGGCTTAAGTCTCCCTGAAGAGAAGATAGGGGATAGAACTGGGGTTGGGATGGGGATAGGGTAGGAGGGGAATGTGAGAGAACTGAGATTGACATGTACAACATGCTTATTGCAAATTTAAATAAAAATATTATTCATAAATTACACTGATGACAGCTTATGTTGGGGAGATTACGATTTAAATCTTTCACCAAAAACTACAATAAAAAATAATGGAGATAGGATAAATGACATTTACAAAGTTGATAAAAAGGGGGAAAGATATATTTATATACAATTTTTATTGGTGTTATATTTTAAATTTGAATGAAACCATCTTAAATTTTTCAACCCACAACCCAATGATAAGAAAAATAAAATTTTCTTTGAGTTCTGTGGCTTAGCTGAACTCAAATTTAAGCTGACTTAAATTCCACTCCTAGATACTGCTCAGCAACACCATTGTGTCATATGTCAACTCTTCTAATTATGTTTTCTAAAACATCTACTAGGCCATGAACTCATTGGAGGTAGTTGCCTGTGTCTTGTACATCATATATTACTACACCAAGCATAAGATATATAAATAGAAGATGATCCCTGAACTACAGTACATAGTAGAATACACTCCCTAAGCCTATTTCAGCTTTCAAAGCTTTCTGTTCTGAGGGGCTCATTGTCAGGGTGCTCCGAGGGCAATCACAGATGCTGATAGTTTTTTTTTTTTCATTTACGCCACTAACCTTTCAAACTAATTAAAGAGAAAAGCCATTATAGCATATCCCTGTGCTAAGAATAAAAGAAACTTTCTATCACTACCTGGTTTTAATTAGAAGGGGGTGATATTCCATTTGACTCAAAGCATGAAACATCTACTTTCTAACACATTTAAGCTGTAACTTTGATTTAGCAGATGTGTACATAATACTTACTTAACAGTTAGTATCCTTCTGTTTCTAGATACATGTAAAGAAATGTTAGAAATATGCATAAGGGATATATATTTGTGATAATGTGTGTGATGTTTCCAGTGTCTCTTGCCTGTAACTTTTACAGTGAAAGCACAGGTAATGGCATATATATTTATCACATACAATATTTTCTGGGTATCAAAATCCTAATGTTAGAAACTATTCAATGTAGTAATAAAAATTCTCTAGTATGACAAACATGAGTAAGTTTGATTAATATTGATCAAATAATGCCAAGTGCAAGCTAGATGAGAAGTTTGCGACCTACTGCACAGCATGGCAGCTACAATTATAACAGTATGTTGTATTCTTGAATAGCCATAATAGATTTTAAGTGTTTTTATTAAAAAATATGCATATCAGGTAATGTATATGGCAATCAGCTTGATTTCAGTAAATTTACCATGTATATAAAAACATGTGTTATTATAAAGATATGTAGGGTTTTTTCATTTTTAAATTAAAAAAAACAGTATTTTAAAGTAAAAAGTCTTATACTCTGCCTGTTTTGAATCATTGTGACTATTTGCTATCATGTAATAAAATGTAAGCTAGTCATTCATTCAATACATAGCATACAGTCTTAGCAGGTGCATCAGATTCTACTCTAGATACAATGATAAATTAGTTGCTTAAATAAATAAGTACATATTTATATATTTATTTATTTAACATCCTGATTGCAATTTCCTGTGCTTTCTCTCCTTCCAGTTACTCCCCCCACATCCTTTCTGCCACCCCTATCCACTCCATTCTTATTCAGAAAGGGGCAGATTATCTACAAACTATGGCATATCACATTGTATTAAGACTAAACAGCTCATCCTGTATCAAGACTGTGCAAGACTACCCAGAATGAGGAATAGGGTCCTAAAAGTTCTTGTTCTTACTGTCAGGAGTCCCCAAAGAGGACCAAGCTATGCAAATATAAAATATATGCAGAATGCCTAGGTCACTCCCCTTGGTATTGAGTCAGTTTCTGTGAGCTCCTATGAGCTCAGATTAGTTGATTATGTGGATTTTCTTGTTATCCTTGACTTCTCTGACTCTTACAATCCTCTCTCCCTTTAACAGGATTCCCAGAGCTCAGACAAATGATTGACTGTGGGTCTCTGCATCTGTTTCTGCCAGTTGCTGGATGAGTCTCTCTGATGACAATCGGGGTAGTCACCACTCTAATAGTATAGCAGAATATGTTTAGGCATCATTGCATTGACAATTTTCCCTCCAGTAATATTTGCTTCTATTCTAGATGTTACGGGACCTTTGTGCCCTGGTACTTCAGGAAGTGTCAGGGGTGGCATGGATCTCAGGCTGGACCAGTCATTGTTTGGGCACTCCCACAATCTGTGCTTCACCCTTATTCTAGCACATCCCATAGGCAGGACAGAGTGTAGGTTAAAGGTAATCTGACTGTGTTGGTGTCCAAATATCTTCATGGGTAGTCTTGACTGATCACATGAAATTACCAGTTCAGGCTACATATCTGCAATTGTTTTTCTTTTTTTCACTTAAAATTAAAAATTTTAATGATTAATTTAATTATAAATTTAATTAACTTTAATCTATTTATTTAGAAATCAAGTTCTTTAGGAAATTACAAAATATGTTCACAGGTCTTCTGTAGAGAGCCGCGTAGTGCCACTCCTTAAAGTGGTGCTGGCTTCTGCCTTACACCTTTCCGCAGGTGAAGACTCTATGGGTAAACAAGCCCTTAATTGGTTAAGCCTGTTCAGCCTGTCTGCTTCTGCATTAGAGTAGCCTATCTGCAGGGTCCACCACTGGGGTTGGTTAGCTCAAGGGTATTTAAGCCTGTGCAGGGGTCCCCAGGCTCTCTCTCTCTCTGTCTCTCTGTCTCTCTCTGTCTCTCTCTGTCTCTCTCTGTCTCTCTCTGTCTCTCTCTGTCTCTCTCTCTCTCTCTCTCTCTCTCTCTCTCTCTCTCTCTCTCTCTCTCTCTCTCTCTCTCCCTCTTCTCTCTCTCCCTCTCTCTCCCTGCGGGCCAAAAGGAACATGTTTAAAGGATCCTGGTTAAAAGGGCATGAAGAAGATCTACCCAGAGTTGCGTCTTCCTTGCTGGTGAGGGCAGGCGCATGCAGTCTTCAATACTACACTAAAGTTTATTACTCTCTTTGTCTACAATATTGTCTTCTGTTGCAGTAAGTAGTAATGATTATCTGAATAATTTATAATGATCTTCAATTAAATTTCGTATATTTTATTTTTTATTTTGTTTTACATATTGATCCCAGTTCTCTCTCTTTCCCTCCTTCCCTCTCTTTTTCCCTCTCCTCCACACTCTTATGGCCCCAAACCACTGTCCCCTCCCATCCCCTCTCATCTCCAAATGCAGGGTGATGCCTTCCAGGAGGTGTCATCTAAATATGTCAAGTTATGTGGAGTAGGGACTAGGCCTTCTCTCCTGTCTCTAGGTTAAATGAGTATCCCTCCATGGGGCATGAGTTCCCAAAATCCTTTTGTGCACCAAGGATACATCCTGATTTCCCTGTCTGAGGTCCCTTAGACTGACCAGGCCTTCTAATGGAGACCCTCGTCCAGGGGTCTGAGTCAGTCTGATGCTGAATTTCTTTCTTTAAAGACACAAAGTTCTTATTATATAGGTCTTGCATTTATTGGTAAGCATTATACCAAGATATTTTATGTTGTTTGTGGCTATTGTAAAGGGTGATGTTTATCTGATTTCTTTCTCAGCCCCTTTATCCTTTGCATATAGTAGGGCTATTGATTTTTTTTGAGTTTTTCTAGTATCCTGTCCATTTGCTGAAGGTGTTTATCAGATGTAGGTGTTCCCTGGTAGAGTTTTTTGGGTCTCTTATATAAATTATCATATCATCTGAAAATAGTGAAACTTTGACTTCTTCCTTTCCTATTTGTATCCACTTGATCTCCTTTTGTTGTCTTATTGCTTTAGCTAGAACTTCAAGTATAATAGTAAAGACATATGGAGAAAGAGGACAACCTTGTCTTGTTCCTGATTTTAGAGGAATCACATTAAGGTTCTCTCCACTCAGTTTGATTTTGGCTGCTGGTTTACTGTATATTACTTCTATTATGTTTACTTATGTTCCTGTCATCCCTGATCACTCCAAGACCTTTACCATGAAAGGGTGTTCAATTTGGCAAAATGCTTTTTCAGCCTCTAGGGACATGATTCTGTGGTATTTCTTTATCAATTTGTTTATATGGTGGATCTCATTGATAGATTTTCATATGTTGAAACATCCCTGCAACCCAGAGATGAAGCCTATTTGGTCATGGTGGATGATTTCTCTGATATATTCTTGGAATGGGTTTGCAAGTATTTTATTGAGTATTTTGCATCAAAGTTCATGAGGGATACTTGTCTGTAGTTCTCTTTCTTAGTTGTGTCTTTGTATGGCTTGGGGATCAAGAAGATTGTAGCCTTGTAAAAGGAGTTTGGCAATGAACCTTCTGTTTCTATTTTGTGGCAAAATTTGAGGAGTATTGGAATTAGCTCTTTCTTGAATTTCTGGTAGAAATCTGTACTGAAGCCATTTGGCCCTGTTCTTTTTTTGGTTGGAAGGCTTTTGATGACTGCTTCTATTTCATTAGGGGCTATAGGACTATTTAAGTTGCTTATGTGTTTTGATTTAATTTTGGTAAGTGATAGTTATCGAGAAATTTGTTATTTACTTTGAATTTTCAAATTTTGTGGAGTACAGGTTTTCAAACTATATCCCAAAATTTGTCTGGATTTCCTCTGTGTCCATTTTTATGTTTCCCACTTTGTTTCAGATTTTTTTAATTTGCATGTTTTCTCTCAACTTTTTGGTTAGTTTGTATAAAGTTTTTTCTATTTTTTTAATTTTCTCAAAAAACCAACTCTTTTTGATTTTTTTTGTACTGTTCTCTTGGTTTCTAGTTTATTGATTTCAGTCCTCAAATTATTATTTTATGGCAACTACTCCTCCAGTGTGAGTTTGCTTCTTTGTGTTCTAAGGCTTTCAGTTGTGCTGCTAATTCTCTAATGTGACTATCCTCTGTTTTCTTCATATAGGCACTTATTTCAATGAACTTCTCTTGTAGCATTGCTTTCAATGTGTCCCATATTTGGGTATATTGTGTCTTCATCCTAGTTGAATTTTATGAAGTCCTTAATTTATTTTTTATATCTTTTTTGAGCTGGGTAAGGTGCAATTTCATACTGCTCAGTTTCCATGATATATTAGGGTTTCTGTGATTTGTTTTGTTGTTGAATTCCAACTTTAAAGCATGGTGGTCTGATAAAATACAGGGGACTATTCCAACTTTTTTTTTAGCTGTTGTGGTTTGTTACGCCACCTAGTCTGTGGTAGAATTTAGAGAAGGTTCCATGTGGATCTGAGAAGAAGGTATATTCTTTTGTGTTTGGATGGAATGTTCTGTAGATGTCTGTTAAACCCAACTGAGATATAACTCCTGTTAGACTTGATCAGAATGCTATCTTGTTTCCATCTCTTGCATCTATTGTTTCCTCATTCTCCCGCCCTCCCTCCCTCCCTCCTTTCCTCCTTCAGGGTTCCATCTACTAACCCCCAGGCTGGGGCACTTCCTAGGTTCCTAGGTTTCTAGCCTGAACAAACTGGATATAGAGATCATCTGCCTTTATCACAGATGAGGAATCCAGGTCTGAGAGAGCTTAATCCAGAGGACACCAAGGGCTCTGTGTTATATAATTAGTTTGAGGTACATCTTAGATGATCAAGTTGCTGTTGGGTGCCATGGGGTGAATGAGTCTGGCTATCATTGGAAAGGTCTGTGCTGGTGATGGCACACTGGAAACTAGGATGAGTGGGAATCTGTCCCCATAAGTCTTAGCTAGATGCTAGGTACCAACAGTGTGAGCCGACTCATGCAGAGAACAATTAGTGTTCTTTTAACCAGGGACCAGGGTGAGTCAGGTCACAAACATTTTAGATTCACAGTGCTTGTAACTTACAAATACCTCAGTGATGCCCAGTGACAGACAACAGGCTGAATCCCGCCTCTGAGTAACAGTCTCCAGATAACTATATGCTCCATAGAATTTACCTGAAACAATAGCACCATGGAGATCTGCCTTAAGGATCTTGGCCTGAATCATCTGAGGCTGCCAAGGAGGTGAAGAGAGCCAATAAAGAAGTGTTTGTAACAAAGCAAACAGATCACAAACACCCACAGCCAGCTGGTTTCCCAGGTTGCTTCTCTAGTACTCTCAAAACAGGTGATCTACTCCCATGGCAGGCTTCAAAAATAAAATTCACATGCCTGGCTAGATCCTGTGGCATCGGTTAGAGACACTGCTTTAAGAGTTCATACAGAGGAAAGTCTGAAACAGGTAAAAGAAAGAACCATGAGTTTGGGATTTCCAGTGTTCAGCAAAACAGATCTGGGCTCAAGGCTGAGAATGATCATGAGGGAGCACGTTAGTCTGTGTGTAAGTCCAGGTTCCCTGATGACAATAGACCAAGAGCAAGTACATCCCCTCTTGGACATCATTTTCTTACCTGGTAGAAAATATCCAAGGCTCTCAATAGGCGAATAGGTGGCCGCCTGACTCGATGTACTTCTTGCTGGCCAGTTGTTGGTGTGATGTTGGATCTCCTGGCTCAGAGCAGGAAGAATATCTGAAGATGGCAATGTAGCATCAGCCATTAACAACCCAGGTTCTGTTCACACTATCTGTTCTCCCAAGAGAAATGAACAAATTAACATCAGTCTTATTTAGCTCTTATTACAGAGGATGAAATTTCCAGTCAGGTCCTTGTGTAAGGTATCATGTTTGCCTAGAAGTTAACATTAGAGGACCAAAAGCTTTTCTCTGGGATTATTATCATTTGTCTTGGTGCCCATTCACACAAAGCCCGGATTTGAGTCAAGAATACCAGTCTGAAATCTGAAACAAACACTTCTTGCAGGGAACCCAGGAAGGCAGCCCCATATCATAGTGGCACTTTCATGCCTTCTGGGATATGGGAGGCTGTGTGACTATAGAGTGTTACACAATGCCTATAAATTTTGGATACAAGCACAAGCTCAGAACTATCTGCAGGGAGACATATTCCCACAAAACAGTGATGCTATCATTTCAGAAACTTCTGAAATGCATATGCAAGACCTCTCCTTGGCAGTAACCTTTGAGTGGGTGATTTTGTCTTGTGATATTAAAAGCTATGGAAAAGTACATATTAAGGAATATCATGATGGTCGTCTTCTCTAGAAACTATGGGCAGCAGACTGAGATATAGTGAGGATATAAATAGAGTAGCCAGATGATGAAAGTCTTTCGTCTAGCCAAAGCCTGCCTTTTAGAGGGCAAGCCAAGACACACATAAACACTCACTGGTCAGGTGAGGCACCCCTCTTGTGGCAGAACCTGGAGGAACCCTTGTGACTAAGGGGGCAGGGCAACCCAGTAATCCCTGTAGTCTTGAGGAATTCACACCTTGACCTCGAATACTAGGCAATGGTGAGTGTCAATGTCTTTAGAAACAATTTGTGTATCTCTGTTTCTCTGGGTTAATGTCAAACAGCCTCATGTTTGGCAGCGAGGCCTTTGGATTTCTCATGCTGCTGCTTTGGCTTCTGGCGAGTGAAGTATTCCAAGATCACAGCCTTGCTCTGCCTATGGCTCTGGCAGTCTTGTCAACTCAAGTGTGATATATACTGACTGCTTCAGGAAGGCCCTCAAAAAGGCCTCAACCCGCTTGCTTCCTAGTTCCTGCTCAGAGATATGGTGATGTGGTTCACTGTTCTGCTCTCAGACACCAGGAGTATGAGTGAAATAAGATATGTAGAAGAAACAAAAGGAAAATGCCTGGAGGGGAAAGGTAGTTGGAATAATTTATAGTTAACAGAAGCTGACTGTCAGCAGGCCAAGCTCAGGCCAGGCATTCATCATTAAGAATAAGCCCCTGTTTGTGATTTGGGAGTTGGGGGTGTGTCCCACAGAAAAATAAGAGTAAAACATCATACTACACCTACCTCTTCGCGGGGCTCTTTTTGCACTAACCAGACAGTAAAACCAAGTTTGAGTCTAACTGCCAGGTTTAACTTAAAATATCAACAGTGACTGACACCTTCTATTTGCTAAAGGAGCAGGTAATAAGACAGAATACACAATCTTTGAGGTACTTTAAGACAGGAATGGCTAAACAGTCCATCATCAATACCAGGACAATTTAGTTCTTTTAAGTAAATATGTGCTCCCCAAGAAAATCATCACCCTCCCTGGGGAGCAGAAAGGGGATGGGATGGGGGTTGGTGCAGGGCATGGGGAGGAAGTGAGAATGAGGGAACTGGGATTGACATGTACAATAAGCTTGTTTCCAATTTAAATAAAATGTCATCACAGAAATGTACGTATGTGGTCTCACTTTTATGAGTAAATAAAATTAAATGTTTACTGACCTTTTAAAATATTGATTTCAAGTTCTCTCTCTCTCTCTCTCTCTCTCTCTCTATCTATCTATCTATCTATCTCTCACATTCTGTTTTGTTTATTTCAAGTAAAGGTGTGTCTGTATAGTCCTTGAATAGAGACAGCCACCTGCCTCTGCCTGCCAAGCTCTGGTATACTTAGTGCCTATCAAGTAGTTCACATACACTCTTAGGTGTTTGTACAATATATTTTAGTCTCTTAACATTTCTATGCCATTAGGAATGTCGTTATTTCTTTTTAAGAACACAATAATATTGAGTTGGCGTCATGCCAAAAGGACATGACAGGGTACAAATCAACAAATCATAAGCTTAATCTTCACAGTGTCCTCTCTCTCCTCTAGTAGGGCTCCAGTGTTTGCTTTCCTTCCTGGCACTTCTCTTTCCTGCTCAATTAGCTATGTGTCACTGCTCCCAAGAAGCTACTTACATGACGAAGGGTGAAAATACAGGCTGTGGAGGGGAGCAGTAGTTGTCCTTGCAGGCAGTTGACAAGAGAAGCTAAAGGCCTTGGATGCACCTGTTCTAGTTCTCCTGAGAGGAACTCGTTTCCCTGGGGATAACACACACTCAACCTGACATCTGTCTAGTCTAGAGACTGAGTCAGTCAGATTTATACTCAGGGCCACTATTGCTTTTGTGTACTGTGAGCCAATTCCCTGGAAGTCGTCTTTGGACTCTGTTGTGACAGGCATCCCTGATTCAGCTTCCAGTTTCCGACTCTCTATACTGTCATCTGTTCCAATTTCGTGTCTCTCATCTAGGCTTCCTGAGCTCTCCTATGAAGTCTCCTTCAGGCCTCACTCCTTCCCTTTCTTCATTGTATTCAGCAGCTTTCAGCCACCAAGGCTCTTTATTGTTTAAATTTCTGCTGGAAAAATTTTTTGTGCCCATGAAAAAACGAAGACACTGCACAGGCAGACTTGCTGCAGGGACATCAATGGTCCGAGTTTCCACTTCCACTTTGTCGCCTACCGTGACGTCATTGATCAGCATCAGTCTCAGGTGGGACATGCACCTTGGGTTTATCCCCACAGCAGAAGGAGGTGCGGTGAAGCAGCCTCCTGTGTGGCGAGTTGAGTCTGTTTCTGGTGGTCTCTTCAGTTGTTGTCTCCCCCTGGCTCCAAGAGTCGGGTTTCAGGTCAGGATCAATGAATATGGGAGGCAAACAGTCATGGATGCTGAGCGGAGAAGGGACAAGGGAGGCCAAAATGCACCTGAAATAATGGAGGTAATGGCGGTAGGGAGGTTTAAGAAGGTCTTTGATTGTTTGTTTGTTTGTAGTTTTTCATGACAGGGTTTCTCAGTTTGACAGCCCTGTCCCACCTGAAACACACTGTATTCCTGGAGGCCTCTAACTCTAAGATCTGCCTGCATCTGCCTGCTGTGTGATTGTATTATAGGCATCTGCCACAATCCTCCGTTATTTATTTATATTTATCTATTTTTAAAAAAGGGACTCATATGGCCCTGGCTGTCCTAGAATTCATTCACGATATTACTAGTCACATGGTGTAAATATAATAGGATTTTACTTCTGTTTCAACTAGAAGCACTTTTATCACCTCGTGTAAGGATATCTTTCCTCTTAGTAAAATCAGAGAGTAGCTTTAGCTGGCTTTGGTCTCAGACTCTTTTTTTTTAATTACTTTCTTTCTCTGAAGACAAAATCTCCTTCTTTAGACCAGGCACTTACTATGTAGCCTAGGCTGAGCGCAGATGTATAATATTCCTGTTTCAGCTTCTGGCACATTAGAATTTACAAGCCTCTCTCACTGCATCCAACATGGTAGGAATCTTTGAGACGAGCAGCATTCGTTTATGTCCATGTGATAAAAAACAAAAAGTGATTCTCATAGTTGTAGATATGGGACCCTAGGGCCCTGCCCAGCCTGCTCAAGTTGCCTGGGTTCTATCAAGACAATGCCTTTAATTACTGATGACTGCTGTTTTAAGTTGGACAGTGGGTGAGGGATAGCAGTGGTTTGTATAATACTGAGCACGATGCAGCATTTTAAAGGGAAAAAGAATTCTCAGAAGTTGGGCAAACAGTACCACATCCTTGTTTAAGAAACATAGGCTTTGTAGATCTTTGGGTGATCATTTTGGCCATTTTGATCTTAAGCAGTAAGGCACAGAAGATTTCCAGTTTGAGACCAGACTGATAACATCAGGATGGACACTAAATCTGTTTTGTTTACAAAGGCCTGTAACTAGTTTAGCATCTATCAGAGTGTGTTTGAGAAAGTGCCCATAACATGTGAACTCAATAATGTACACCCTACCTCTTTTCTTGGGACAGGATCTCCCTATCTATGTAGGCCTGTCTATCCTGGAATCTACATCAAGTGTACATCAATTGCTATATGCATCAATTGGCTACAAACACACAGAGATGCACCTGCCTCTATCTCATGCGTTCTGGGATTAAACCATTTTAGAAGATTTCTTGATAAAATATTGTACATATTTATGACATTTACAATGACACTTTGAAATTTATATAATTCTGAAATGGTGAAATAAGGCTAATTAATCCAATAAAGTCATATAATTGATTTTGTGGTGAGACATTTAAAATTTCAGTGATTCTTTCAAGTATATGATGTTACTATCTTTATTATGTCATACATAGGATTATTATATGTGAACATTTCTTTTTCTTTAAAAACTTAATTGCACAATAGTGGCCTAAGTGTGTATCTCAGTGAATGACCACATATGCATCCTGGCCCTGAGTTTTATTCTCCAACATGCATGGAGTGAGTCTAGGGGCAGACAACAGAAAATATGGGGGTCATTACAAGGGGTGTAGAATCAAAAGTAGAATGATGTCTGTGGTTTAAGCAACACAAGCAAACTTCAACCTATTTCAGATTATTAGGAATCTCTCATTTTAAAAGAATTACTTTTACTTGATACGTGCTTTTCTTTCTGTTTTCTGATGCCAGGTTCCTTAGCTGTCCTGGAACTCACTTTGCTGACGGAACAGGTCTGGACCTCATAGAGATCATCCTGCCTATCTACCATAGGTGTATGCTGTGATACCTGGCCTATTTTTATAGTGTTTTGTGTGCATCTAGGTATGTGCATTGTGTATGTATGTGCAGCTTGTTTCTGAAGAGGCCATAAGAGGGAAAAAGATTCTTTTGAACCAAAATTACGTAGAGGGTTTTAAGCATTATGAGTTTAATGTGTTATTGAACACTGATCCTTAATAAGAATAGCAGGTACTCTTAACTGCTGAGCCACTCTCCAGCCTAGTTATTAGGAATCTTTTAATGGACCATTTCCCAATACCTAGCATAGCTTTGTGTAACAGTCAGTCTATTCTGTGATTCTCAGATTACACTAGGTTGGCAGGTTCCCCAGAGAGACAGGGCTTATTAAAATACTTGCTTTGTTAAGAAGGAGGTGCCCCCACTTTATTATCTTCAGAAAACATTATATGATGAGAGATACCTATTAAGAATTTTGGTGATTATTATTTATGTTAGCAAAGTACTCAGAATGGTATTTGACATTGATGGACTGAGCTAAGGAATTATGTACTGATTTGTTTGGTATATTAAATGTATCATATGGGTGATAGAGTGCATACCTATAATCCTGGCACTCAGATAGCTGGGCAAAGTGGACAAAAGCTTGAGGCTCTTTTAGCATATACAGTGAGACCTTGTCTGGTAAAGTAAATGAAAAGTTTAAAATTTCTGATTTCTAGGCATCTCTGAGGAGAATTACTTCAGAGATAAGTGCTTGTATTCTTTTTTTATAAACTGATTTTAAAAACTGCGTGTGTGTGTATGTGTGTGTGTGTGTGTGTGTGTGTGTGTGTGTGTGCGTGTGCGTGTGCGCGCGCACGCACACAATCACTCTGTGTACTCGTAGGCATAAAGGCCAGAAGACAATTCCTCTGCATCTTGAGTAAGTATAATTTGGAGCCACCCAATATGGGTACTGGGAGATGTGGAAAAGCAGCAAGTGCTCTTAACCACTGACCATCTCCCCATCTCTGAGGACCTGTATTTTAAAGAGTATTCTCAGGTGAGGTGTGCTTATATGTCAGATAGAATAGTGTCACCCAACAGTTTAGATAGTCACAATGTTCAGAAAAGTTATAGAAAAATGGCAAATAACACCAATTATACACAGAAAAGAATATACAAATACATTGAAAGGTTTTACACGTGGGTCAGGAAATGTTTTTGTTTACTTAAAAATATCCATTTTTATAAAACTAACACCTTAATATTTTTCCTCTTCATTGCAAAGAGCAGTGAACATTACATCATGGATCCGCACATATTTGTCCTCACAAAAATCAGTGAAAACTCTGTGAGAGTTTGTGGTTCTGTGACATGGAAGTGACTCCATCCACCTCCAGCAACTTACAATGATGGCTTGAAGTAGGATTGGTGAGATGTCTCTGCAGGTAAAGGTGTTTGCTATTTAAATCTGACTATCTGAAAGTCTCCAAATTCCACCAGGACTGAAAAGGATGGACTCCAGGGAGTTCACCTTTGACCTCCCCAAACATGCTTGGTCACATGTATACCAGCACTCACACACATACTCACTACAGTCAGTTCTAGTATGCTTCATCCTTCATTTTAAAGTGTTTTACATACTAACCACAGTTTCTTTCCCCTCCTCTCATGTTCCCTTCCCCCACCCTATTCATTTCTTATCAATCTCCAATCAGATCGGCTGAGGCCTTCTATGGGAATCAACAAAGCATGGTATATCCAACTGAGGCAGGAATAAGTTTGTCCCTACTTCCTCAAGGCTGAACAAAGCACCCAACCTTAGGGAATAGGTTGATAAGTGACAGCTAATGCACCAGAACAGGTCCTGGTCCTGCTGCTAGGGTTCCCGCAAAAGATCAATCTGAAACCCAGATGCAGAGGTATTGTTCCAAGCTGGCTCCCTAGCTGTTCCTCCAGATTTCGTGATCTCCCACAAACGTTGATCCCCCTTGCTCATAGAATGTGTCCTCCTGATCTTGGAACCAGACTCCCATATCTCGGCCCAGTGCTTGGCTATATTTCTCTTCATCTGCTTCTGTCAGGTACTTGAGGAAGGCTTTATGATGCCAATTTGAGAAATCGATAATCTGATTATAGGGGAAGGCCAGTTCAGGCAGTCTTCACTACTGTTAGCAGTTTTAGTTAGGGTCATCCTTGTGGTTTACTGGAACTGTCTGTGGCACCAGCTTTCCAACAACCTCCTAATAATCCCCATATCAAGATATCTCTTTTATTACTCTCCCCCCTCCATCGCATCCCTAACTGGACCATCCTGATCCCTCATGGTCTCATCCCCATGTCCCTTCCCTTGTACTCCCCTACCCTTAGTTTACCCAGGAAGTCTCATCTTTTTCCTCTTTCCAGAGAGATCCATATGTCAAGGGGCATCTATGTTGTTTCATGTTCTGGTTATTAAAAATAATTATGTTATGAACATAGTTGATCAATTGTCCTTGTGGTCTGATTGAGCATCCTTTGGGTATATGCCCAAGAGTTGTATCACTCGGTCTTGCAGTAGATTAATTCACAGTTTTGAGAAAATATCCATACTGATTTCAATGTGGCTGGATAATTTTACTTCCCCCAGTATTGCAGGAGTGTTCCCCTTACTCCACATCCCCTGCAACATAGGTTGTCATGAGTGTTTTTATATCTTGTCCATTCTGACAGGTATAAGATGCTAACTCAGAGTCATTTTTTATTTCCAATTTCCTGATTGCTAAGAATGTTGACACTTCTTTAAATATATCTTGGCCAATCATGATTCTTCTTTTGGAAATTCTCTGTTCACATCTGTACCCCATTTTTAACGTAACGTGAGTGTTTGATATTTTGATGTCTAGCTTCTTGAGTTCTTTATGTTGTTTGGATATCAGTCTTCTGTCATGTATGATGTTGTTGAAGATCTTTTGCCTTCTGTGTGCTTTTATTTTGTCTTACTGAGTGTGTACTTTGCCTTATGGAAGCTTTTCCGATTCAGGAGGTCCCACCACTATGTCTGTGTAGGTAACACCTTGCTACATTTGTGCAGATTAGTTATGCTTGCTGTCTGGAGTCTTCAGCTGTGGTTTTAAAGGCTGAGTAGCATTTTCATATAGGACCTCAAGAACAAGCTTCAGTTATTAAACACATGGATATTTGAAAATCAGCTCTCTTGTCAGCTTTCTTCCTTTTTTCCTTCAGATTTTATTATTTTATTTATTTTTATTTCCATGCATTTGTATTTTTCCTGCATGTATGTCTGTATGAGGATGTTGGTACCCTGGAAGTGGAATGACAGACAATTATGATTTCCCTGTGGGTGCAGGGAATTGAACCCAGTCTGTTGTCATGAAGTACATCCTGTGCTCTCTGCTCTTACCTGCTGACCATCTCTCTATCCTTTTACAGTCATCATGTGTGTCTGTGTGTAATGGCATGTGCGTACTGCTGCACATGGGTGAAGTCTAAGGACCGGGGAAGGAGTCATTTTTGTTCATTCACTGAGTGTCCCTGGGATCAAATCCCTGTCATCAGTGTTGGCAGCAAACATATTTACCCACTGTCTTTTTTAGGGTTCTATTGGTGTGATGAAACACTTTGATTCAAAGCAACTTTAACAGGCAGGGGTTTATTTCTTTTATATCCAGATGTCCAGTTCATTGAAGAAGCCAAGGCAAGAACTCTATCTGGGAAGAACTCTGTTGTAGGAGGTGATGCAGAGCCAATGAGGAGTGATGCTCACTGAGTTCTTGTTATTTGTTGTTATTCTCTGTTTTTACAGAACCAAGGACAACTGGCCCAGAAGTGGCAACAGACACAATGGGCTGGGGCCTCCCTTGTAAATAACTATTTAAGAAAATGTTCTGCATATTTGATTTCAACCTGACCTTCTGGAGGCATTTTCTTGATTGAAACCTCACTTTCCCCTGCTCTCAGGTAACTTTAACTCATGTCAAGGTGACAGAAAACTAGTCAGTGCACCCACAGAAGCATTTCGTTTACATGACACAGTATCTACAGAAACAAGGGTGGAAAATTCTACTTTGACTCAGGGTCAGTATTCTGGCATATCTCATCAGAGTGGGCATAGTGGAGTGCCTCAGTTCATGGCAGTGGAAGTGTGTGGCTGTTGCCGTTCATTTCATTGCTGACCATGAAAATCTGACTAGCAAGAACTATGTATAGGCTGTAACCTTGAAGGTCTCTCTTAATTATTCACTCTGCCAAGAAGGCTGGACTTCTTGTAGGTTTCAAAGCCTCACAAATAGTACCACCAGTAAGGGAACAAGTGCTCAAATACCAAGCTTGTTATGCAGATTGGAGATTTATGTGTTCCATTAAGTGAAAGAAATCCATTTATCTAATGCCTTCTAGTGACAGTGGGAATTACTTTCTTTTCTACTTGACTTTCCTGTTATGAGCGTGTCCCCCCCCCCCAGTGTGGTTGCACATCTGTGCCAGCCCCAGAAAACACACAGAGACTATGCATTGGATACAAAGCTGTTGGTCTGTTACTATCCTTTCTTATTGGTTAGCTCTGTTTTAAATGTTAACCTGTTTCTATCAATCTTAAGTATTTTCACATGGTCTTATCCTACCAGAGAGAGGATCTGGAGTTAAACCCTGCTTGATCCTAAACTTTGAAATTATTACTACCTCTGCCTGACACCTACTTGTCTCCTAGTCCTGTATTTATTGCTTTCTTATTGGCCAGCAGTGCTTTATTCATTAAGCAATAAGAGAAACATGTTTACAGATTGATATCTCTCATTAGTTTCCTGTCACCACTTACAAAAGTACTGGTTAGAAAGGAATCATCTCCAAGTATGCAATAAGAACAAAAGGGTTCATGAGAGTTGTAATATACTAAGTTTCATTATTCTTTTATTTCATTACTCTTTTATACCATTAATTGTATGAAAGGTATATACACACATGCATATATTTTCATCAGCCTGTGCTGTTACAGGATTATAAGAGATCACTAACATGTCCAGTTCTGGTTCTTTTCAATGGATACATAGATGTGAGAGAAGAGATGCAGGTCATTTTTTCCTTCATCACAAGACACCTCGGTGTGTAACGGCATGAGATAGCAGAGAGTGAGAGTATTTCTCATCTTATCCAAAATGTTTGGATTGGGGTTTTTGATTAAACAATGTTAATCTGAAAACGTAAATGTGGAATTGATCTGATCTGAAGGCTTTTCTAGGTTTTTTTTTTT
>JANBXA010000284.1:0-112384 GCA_030556225.1 Cricetiscus sungorus
CCCTACTTGACACATCTTTTTAGAAAATAAAAGTCAAGTACCAGGAAATCCATGAGCTGTTTGTTGGCCAGTGCAGTCTCATAGACTCCCAAGCACTATAGGGGCCATTGCCCTCCAAAATTGGCTATGGGACTCTTGAGAATAGAACATGAAGAGAATAAGGTGGTGCTGACCTTGTCATTTCACCACAACTTGCTAGCTTTCAGAGTGCTGACAAGAAGCAAGCACGCTACTGGAGGAAAAAGTAATCACCGTTCTTACCCAGATGTCAACTCTCAGAGCTCTAATGATGATTGTCCTGGTAAGATATATCTACTGGTACAATAAAAGTACAAATGTTTCTGGAGTTTCTGATTGTATTTAGGGTGCATTCTCCAAAATGAAACCCATACATAGTAGTATCTTTTTCAGTGCTAACCTGGAGAGAGTTCATAGACCTAGGGAAGAATTGTCTACTCTTATTCTGCTAAATGCATAGTGTTATACCATCTCCTTAGTTATCATTGCATCTACTGCCGTATACTTACACAAAACTTAACCCTTTTAAGTTGACTTTCTGTAAAATAGTAGTTTTTAAACAAAAGATTACAAGATTGTTGTGAAACACAGTGTTTACCTAACAAAACATTGGCAAAGTTATCAGAGCATAATGTGAACAAAAGAATGACTACTGCAATTTAGTATATTTTAAAGCTTACTAAAATGTAACATGTCTTTATAGGCCAGCAAGGAAATGCGCAACCACGACTCTTCTTCAAGCAGTTTTATTCAGGATCATTGAATAAGCTCCTGCTTCTGTTCTCCCATCAGCTTCCTTTTCTCCCAGCCCCAGCAAGCCCTTAAATTGTGCTCTTACAACCCCAATCAGTTCACCACCTGGCGATCCCAGATAGGTCACAGAAGCACACCAGATCCGTCAAGCACTTCCAAATAAACCTTGTTTTCAGCTAAGCTTGAAATACCTGGCATCCAGCCAGGTGCCATCTTGGGGCTGTGGCTTTCCACAGTTCCCCCTTTTATGTTTTAAATGCAACAGGCAAGGGTAGAGGTCTGATCCCTGATGAACAAAGGACATTGTAATGACCTCACACCCAGTTATCAGCCAGGCTGGTGCCACACCCGTTGGTATCTTTTCTCAGAGATGGGATTAAGATACCAACCCATATGCAATCAGACTTGCCCTCCACGAAGCTGCTAGAAGCTAGCCTCAAGTACAGTACTTTGTCTCACATCCCGAGCGTGATGACTGCTTAGCCCTTTAACACAGTTAACCAAGCCTGAGGTGACTGCCCTGCCTCCAGGGCTGCCAAGGCTTATGAAATCTGGCATTACTTCTCTGTGTAACCCTCATCCCTGCAGATACACCATAAGGCAATGAGACTGACTAGGATAAGACACCCCTCCCAGGGCACCTATTCCCACCATTCTTTCAAATGATTCATGGCGTGGGTGATCCCATGTAGACAGTCCTCAGCAATGGAGACATCGACCCTGGTAAGTTCACATTCACTATAGAGAGTCTCAGGTTGTGCATCAACTTTTGAAGTCGCCAGACCAATTACCTAAAAGATACTGTGAGATAATTCTGGTAGGTACTGCGGTCACGCACAAGCCAGTCATCTTCCATTCACAGCCTAGCAGTGCCAACTGCCATAGAGCATCGACCTGTTCTGAGCAAGGTCAATGCTTTGATTCAGTACCAATTGCTACTAAAAAACCTAGTAAAAACTTGAGCCGAGTGTCTAATCGGCATGGGCTTTGGGAACACCAACAGGATTCCCCACTGCTGATCCACTTTCATCTCATCAATCAGCATCACCATCATCAGCATCAGGTGAATCAACCAGCAACGTGCCCTAATATGTAAATTGAGGGCACCTAATATGTAAATTTAATGTAAAGGGGCTGTAAACACCTTCAAATTAACTCTTGCAGCTGTATTATATATGGCTGAATAGGGCTATTTTCCTTTATCTTCCCTGCCACTTGTAGCATGGCACAATCCTTATTTATTTTAGCCCCTAAATAATTAATGACACTACCCAGCTGGACCTTTTCTGAGACAAGCTGTTTTATCAAGGGCATGGCCATACCAGGGTCTCCAAATACCCTCCAGCTGCCTCCACCATTCTGGCCACAAAGTCAGAAAACTTTTCAACATGCCTTGCAGCATTTTTGATCCTCTAGGCAGCTGCAAACAAGTTACCAAAATAGGCCTTGTCCCTGACTTCAATGTTCCTGTGTCCAGGCAAATCTAGATCCTTCCCAAGTTTGTCCCAGCAGCTGGTAGTTACATTGCCCGAGATGACATCCAGGAATCTACTGTCTCAACTTCCCTAAGAAATCTTTCTAATGTGCTTTTCTTTAGTTTAACAGCTCTTGAAGAGTAAGATAAATAGACTGGATGTTGTATTCCCAATACTTCCATTTTTGGCTTCTTCTACTTGTCCCAACCGGGAACTTTATTGCTCCTTACCGGGGACTTTATCACCTCTCCACTGAAGGGCTTAACTTGGTCCCAACTTACCTGGGACTTACCAGTCGACTGCCCTGTCTGCAGGAAGTTCTGAGCCAATCACCCACCGAGAGGTTCCTGTATGCGGCCACCACTTGTTGCAGAGAGGTTCCCTATATGGACCACCCTTTGTTACACTTCTTTACCTCGGCCAGCAAGGAAATGTGCAACCATGACTCTTCTTCACGCAGTTTTATTCAGGATCATTGAACAAGCTTCTTCTGCTCCTATCAGCTTCTGCTTCTCCCATCAGCTTCCTTTTCTCCCAGTCCCAGCAAGCCCTTAAATGTGCTCACAGCCCAATCTAGCTCATGCCACCTGGTGATCCTGGATGGCCACAGAAGGAGGAACGCGCAATCAAGCCTTCCAAATAAGGCTTATTTGCAGCTAAGCTTGAACTTACCTGGCATCCAGCCAGGCATCATCTTAGGGCTGTGGCATCCCACTCTAAAAAGTTTCACTTTCATATAGAAGTCATTTTTTTGATCTACACTAAGAAAATGAGTAATAATTTTCCCTTTCCTATTACTCGATGCTTCACAATATTCTTAAATAAGCATATCTATGTTTACTATTTGTTTTCATTGTAAATTTATTAATAATTACTTTATTGTAAAGAACTTCTAAATTAATAAATATACCAGGGAGCTATCTAGATTAATACATCCACTCACCAAGGACTTACCTAGATCCAATATCCATATATTTTAAAGAAATTCTACATCGTTATAATAGCCATTAGGAAGTTGTGGAGCTTTGCTTTCCCTTTTATGTATGTGCTATTAATTACATTTATATACTTTTATCCCCTCCGTGAGTTGTGTGTGTGTGTGTGTGTGTGTGTGGTGTGTGTGTGTGTGTGTTTGTAAGGGGTTGGGATTTAAGACAGGTTTAAAACTCAAGAAAGCTTAATATCCTGCCATGGCTCATGTAATCTTTCTCAACATTCTCCATCCTTTCTCCTATCATCTTATTCACTTTTAAGTATATATTCATCCTTACATTGACACTCTGAGCAGTGTTAGGTACAGGGTTATGATAGGATGGCTGTGATTTTTACTGTCAATGCTGAGTAGTACTGTTTATTGACCTCTGAATGATTTCATGAGAAATGATTCTTAGGAAGTGAATTAAAGAGACCACAACTTTCAAAACCACAAATAATCTAACAGAAGTACAAAGAGCTAGCAAGCTCCCACTAGGCATCAGAGTAACCTACCCACCTTAATTCAAATCAGTGACAAATCAGAAACAAATGTTGCCAGTTTGTCCTTTTGGGGAGTGGTAGAAAAAATGCAGTATCTGCCATTTAAAGAAACTCAGATATCCTGGAAGAGTCATGAACAAATAACTATCAAGCTTCAATAGTAGTAGTTCTCTGAGATGGTTTTCAATATATAAGACAGACAGAGATGGCACACTGAAGAATTCTTGAGAGGCAACTTTTAAAATTTACTAACAATTCATCAATGCACAGAAGTCCCTCAGTAACTGCAGGTTTGCATACCAGAATCTGAGTCAAGTGTCTACTAGAAAGCAGCCAAGTGTTTGCACACAGCTGCTGCACAGCCTCTGCACATCTATGTCAAGACCTGGCTATATAAATGCTGAGTATTTGTGTAAAGATTAAAAAAAAGTAACAGAGATAGCTGCACTTCAATGTTTATTGCAATACATCCCATCGACTGAGAAATGGAAAAAGAAAATGTGATTTATATACAGTGGAATTTGTTTCTACAGAAAGAAGGATTTATGCCATTCTAAATAAAATATATACACTGGAGACAATTTATAAAACAATTTAAGTCAGTCACAGAAGGGCAATTACTGAATGTTTCCTCACATTTATGGGTCCCAGACTTAATATGTACATAAAACGCTGCATGTGTAATGCTATGAGAGGAGAAGCAAAACTGTTTGGGAACAAAGGAGAGTAATGGAAAAGGGAAGTAGTGGGAGATGGAGGGGATAAATACAAAGTACATTACATATTTGCATGAAGACGGCCTAACATCAAACTTTATACAAAAATTAATTATTAAAGTATCCCATGGGTTTCTGCTTGTCAATTGTGTTCAGGACTGGTACCAGCCTTCTACAAGGAACTCATTAATTTCTTTACTCCTTCCTTTAAAACACAGTTTTATTATGATGTTTGTTTAGGAGCTGTTCTATATTTAGTACTCTTCTACATGTTTTAAAATGTGTAAATGCATGGCTAAAGTTCAAATTCATCCTAAGAAAAGATCAAGCTAATGGACACATGAAATAACATTAGAAGTGATAAAGAGATAACTGGTGATTAAGAATGCTCCTTGGTCTTCCAGAAAACTAGAACTAAGATCCCAGCACCCCAGGTAGACACTTAACAACCACCTGTAACTACATATCAAGGAGATATAACACCTTCCTCTGACTTCAATGGACAAACACGAAGCAACTAACACACACACACACACAACACACACACACACACACACACATAAATAAAATAAATCTTAAGGAACACTAGAAAAGTCATGTTATACCAGAGTTTATAATAAACTGTGAGTGTCCTTATGGTATTCATTTAATAAAGCTGCCATCCTAAAATGAATCATTGATAAATTCTTTTCCTTAGCATATAAATGTAGCTTTTCACATAACAAGGCATACTCCATGCCAAAGAATACAAAAATAAATCTATAGTAGCTGTCAATCCATTCTAATAAGAAAAAAAAAATGTGAGTTTAAATAAACTATATGGAGATTTGGGTAAAAAAAAAAAACCAACAACAACAAGAAAATCCGTAAAAACAAGGCATAATGATATATTTCCAACTTCTAATTTTTTGAGTTGGGAATCACATAAACTGTATTTTAAGCCCACTGTACAAACTACTTACAGAGATTGATGATAAGACAGTACTGAAAAGGCAACTGCAAAATAAGGAAGATAGAACATTCCCAGGTATAGTAATTACTCCTTTAACTTTCTAAATGCACAGACCAAGTCATGAAGATGAACCTGTAATTCATAGGACTGTAATTCCTGTTATTAACACACATACCTACAAACACCCATTTTTTAACAAAACAGCTAAAATTGTACAATGGAAAAAAGAAAGCATCTTCAACAAATGGTGCTTGCATAATAGCCTTTACAAAACTCCAGATAGATCGATATCTATTGCCATGCACAAAACATAAGTGCAAATGGATCAAAGACCTCAAGATAAATCCTGTCACACTGAGCCTCTTAGAGGAGAAAGTGGGAGGTACCCATGAATGAATTGGTACAGTAGTGACCGCTTCCTGAACATAACAACAGTAGCACAGACACTGAGATCGATAACTAATAAATGGGACATTCTCAAACTGAGAAGCTTCTGTAAGGCAAAGGACACAGTTAAGAAAGAACAAGTGGCAGCCCAAAGACTGGCAAAATGTCTTCACCAACCCCACATCAAACAGAGGGCTGATCTCCAGAGTATACAAGGAACTCAAGAAACTACTCACCAAAACACCAAATGACTCTATTAAAAATGGGGTACAGAACTGAATAGAGAATTCTCAATGGAGGAATCTAATATGGCTGAAAAACACTTAGGAATGTGCTCAACATCCTTAGCCATCAGAGAAATACAAACCAAAACCACTCTGAGATTCCATCTTACTCATGCCAGAATGGCTAAAATTAAAAACAGCAATGGCAGATTATGCTGGAGAGGATATGGAGAAAGGTAAACACTCTTCCAGTGCCGGTTGGAATGCAAACTTGTACAGCCATTTCAGAGATCAGTATGGTGGTTCCATAGGTAAATGGGAATCAGTCTACCACAGGACCACTTAATCCTCAAATGAATCACTGATAAATTCTTTTACTTAGCATATAAATGTAGCTTTTCACATATCAAGGCATACCCCATGCCAACAAATAAATAACTAAAGCTATAGTAGCTGTCAATCCATTCTAAAAAGAAAAAAATTATGTGAGTTTAACTAAACTGTATAGATACTTGGGTAAAAAAAAACCAACAGCAACAAGAAAACCCATAAAAACAAGGCATAATGATATATTTTCAACTTCTAATCTTTTGAGTTGGGAATCACTAAACTGTATTTTATGCCCACTGTACAAACTACTTACAGAGATTGATGACAAGACAGTACTGAAAAGGCAACTGCAAAATCAGGAAGATAGAACATTCCCAGGTGTAGCAATTGCTCCTTTCTCTTAATGCACAGACCAATTCATGAAGATGAACCTGTAATTCATAGAACTGTAATTCCTGTTATTAACCCACATACCTACGAACACCCAATTTTTAACAAAACAGCTAAAATTGTACAATGGAAAAAAGACAGCATCTTCAACAAATGGTGCTTGCATAATAGGATGGTGACCTGCAGAAAACTCCAGATAGATGAATATCTATGCCATGCACAAAACATAAGTGCAAATGGATCAAATACCTCAACATAAATCCAGTCACACTGAGCCTCTTAGAGGAGAAAGTGGGAGGTACCCATGAATGAAATGGTACAGTAGTGACCGCTTCCGGAACAAAACAACAGTAGCATAGACACTGAGATCGACAATTAATAAATGGGACATCCTCAAACTGAGAAGCTATTGTAAGGCAAAGGACACAGTTGACAAGAACAACTGGCAGCCCAAAGACTGGCAAAATATCTTCACCAACCCCACATCAAACAGAGGGCTGGTCTCTAGAGTATACAAAGAACTCAAGAAACTACTCACCAAAACACCAAATAACCCTATTAAAAATGGGGTACAGAACTGAATAGAGAATTCTCAATGGAGGAATCTAAAATGGCTGAAAAACACTTAGGAATGTGCTCAACATCCTTAGCCATCAGAGAAATACAAACCAAAACAACTCTGAGATTCCATCTTACTCATGCCAGAATGGCTAAAATTAGAAACAGCAATGGCAGCTTATGCTGGAGAGGATATGGAGAAAGGTAAGCACTCTTCCACTGCCGGTAGGAGTGCAAACTTGTACAGCGATTTCAGAGATCAGTATCATGCTTCCTCAGGTAAATGGGAATCAGTCTACCACAGGAACCAGCAATTCTGCTCTTAGGCATATTCCCAAATGATCCACATCCAAGGGCATCTGTTCAACTGTGTTCATAGCAGCATTATTCATAATAGCCAGAACCTGGAAGCAACCTAGATGTCCCTCAACTGAAGAATGGATAAGGAAGATGTGCCACATTTACACAATGGAATTCTACTCAGTGGGGGAAAAAAATGGAAGCTGGAAATTCGCAGACAAATGGAAGGAACTTGAAGTAACCATCCTGAGTGAGGTAACCCAGTCACAAAAATAGGAACATGGTATGTATTCACTCATATATGGATTTTAGACCCAGAGAAAATGATCACTGCCCTATAAATCACACTGCCAGAGAAACTAGGATGCACGGATGAACTGAAGAGATTCATACAAGGTGCCTCACAGAAGGGGAAAAGAACAATATCTCCTGAGCATATAGGGAGTAGGGGACAGTGAGTGGAGAGGGAGCTTGGAGAAAGAGAAGGGGAGGAGGGCAGAGCATGTGGGACTAGGAAGATTGACTCAGGGGAGGAAAACAGATCAAAAATAAAGGGCACCATAAAAGAGGGAGCTTTTATATGTTTGAAGAGAAAACTGACTATACATATTCAAAGACCAACAAGGATGACCCCAACTAACAATCTGAGCAACAGAGAAAAGGCAAACTTAAATGCCCTTTCCTGATAATGAGATTTATAAGTAACTTATGTGCCATCATAGAGCCCTCATCTTGTTGCTGATGGAAACAGAAGCAGACACCCACAGCTAAACACTGAATGTAACTGGAATTCAGATGCAGAGAAGGAAGAGTGATAAGAAAATGGGGGCAAGACCAGGCTACAGAAACCCACAGAGACAGCTGACCTGAACAAGGATGAGCTAATGGACCCCCAGAACGATAGCTGCGAAATCAGCATTGGACCAACTCAGATCCCTTGAACATGGGTCTCAGTTAGAAGGTGTGGGCAGTCTAAGGGACCTCTGACAGTGGAACCAAGATGTATCCCTGCTGCAGGAAAGAACTTTGGGAGCACATTCCCCATGGAGGGATACTCCTTACCCTAGAGGCAGGAGGGAGGGCCTAGTCCCTACTCCAATGACTTGACAGATTTTGTTGATTCCTCCTAAAATACATCACCCACCTGTGTTTGGGAAAAGGAGAATGGGACTGAAATGGTGGATAAAGAGGATAGGAGGGAGAGACACTTGGGATTGATATGTAAAATAAGAGAAAATAATAAATAAATAAAGGAAAATATTTTCTTAAAGAAACAAAGTGGCTTTCTCATGGAGAGGCTCATCCACTACTCTCTGACATGCTCAATTCTGGAGTTTCCACACATGAGGCAAACTCAAGCACACAGTTGTGAAAGGTAAGGCTGCATTCACACTTTCACCTGTAAAAAGAAAAGGAGCTGTGCGTAAAGTCTAATGTGAGTGGAATGTGGATTTCATTTCCTAATCATGTGTAAGATTGATTTATTCTGTGTGACACATTCAGTATAAGACACAGAGTTAACTGTGGGAAGTCACCCCAGTATGCCATCTGAAAAGGTCTCTGCAATGTCATTGTACTGCCCTTGTAAGAGTAAGGTTACACTAAAATGAAAATGCCTTCCACAAACAAGTAATGATGTCATAGAGTTTTTTTTCCTGTACTAACACTCAAGAAACGGGCTCATGGAGGAGGCTCTAGTTTGTTCTGAATTCAGGTCATGTCTTGCTGCACAGAGAGCTGATAATAGAGTATTTATGTAGATATTTTACCAGCTAGCATCTGTTGGCAGATAGTCTTGGGAAAATTTATCTTTGATACTCAGTACACATCACACACCTACAGTGCTATCAACATAATTATCTGTCTGAAAAAGTCACCTGTTTTTACACCTATGAAATTATAGTAAAAAAATCATAAGGGTTTCCTATATTCTCATTGCTCAGGTTCCCATAAAGAAAATTGAAATATGAAACATTATCTCTGCCTCTGGTTGACATATGACAGATAGACATTGAAAAATAAAACTAGAATGTCTTTCCAATCACTGTGATATAATCCCAACCACAGACTTCCTTCCCTGGAAAGTATCATTAGAGTCATTGTTTGCCCTCCCCAGACTGTACTGCCTGTGGGTCAGTAAAAGGCAGGCAGATGAACCACTACCGAGACTGTTTCAGGGAACAGGGTCTGCTTCAATGCCCATGAGCAACTACTCATATACCAGAAGCACACTGGCTTATGGGTTAGTACATTACCAAAGACTGAGTAGTGATCACTCATAACAACAGGGTCTCTATGGAGAAGAAGCACATACAAGGAGGAAGGAAGAAACAATTGTGTCAACCAAGACACTAGGCATACAATGGGCTTGTGTCACAGCTGGGAAAGGCCCCTTGTTACCCAATAGGCTACTAGCTGACCTTCCCCAGTTTCCACCCTCATGCATCATTATTTTCCCAGATAACAAGCATATCCTCTTTACAGAAAGCTTCTCCAAGTTCACTATCACAAAATTGTCATAGAACACTCCTGTGGACAATACAGGAGGGAAAGGGTTGGAAACAGAATTGCTTTGCATTACAAATCATTTTTCCACCCTATATGCAATAAATCTTTCAATTACAATAAATCAATTGATAAACCAATATAAAGAAAAATTGTAATAGAATAAACAATTACATTAGGAAGGAGACAGAACTTAAGTGAACCAAATCAAAGGCTGGAGCAATTACAAACCTTAAAATTGCTGTCTATTGCTGTTAAAACATGAGTAGAACCAACACAGGGAAGTCAAGGTTTACTCATGTAACAAACAGCTTATGCTTCAGCACAAAGGGAAGCCAATGCAGCAGCTCAAGAGAGGAGCTTGAAACAGAAACCAAGGAAGCTCACTGCTCACTGGCTTCCTCCCTGGCTGAAGCTCAGCTACATTTTTTCACACCCCAGGCCCTCCTGCCTAGGAGTAACAGTACCTCCCACAGAGGGCAGGCACTCCTATATCAATTGTGAACCAAGAAAATGTCCCACAGACATGCCCAGGGGCCAACATGAAAGAGCAGTTTCTTAATTGGGTGTGAAGTTGGCAACCAAGATTAGCCTTCACAGTGACCCAGGGAAAAGGAGCTGGAGGATTTCAGGATAGAGAATGTACCATGCCCTTGGAATACCTGTATTTGCATCTGCTGACTTGGCAGCAGTTAGAGAAGTCAGACACTCTACAGAGATAGGGTGCTCACCATTTCTGAGTGTTATATTTCAGACTGGAAACTCTGGGCCTTGATAAAGTTCTGTGCTATAGAAGTGCTAAGAGCCTAGGAGGAGTACATCTTAAAGCAGCAGAGAATAATTTAAGATTTACAGATTCTTAATGTAAATTCTGTAAGAATAGGGAAGTCAGAGATGAGTAGAAACAGCAGATTGGTGAAGCTGAAGCAAACATCAAGGCCCTGGAGAGCAGTAACCTTACACCTGGAATGAATTTGTGTTAATTGTACTTTGTAGTTCTATGAAATTTATCAAAATCTGAAAAAAATGTGAAAATTCTTCAAAATAGAAAAACTAAAATCCCCAAGTCAATAATGTGGGGGTAAATTCTCACACATCTATAGAAACAGAAATATAGAAATATGAAATGCATTTGTACTATTTTGAAGCAGAGCTACTTCAAATAATTGTTTGTTTACAAAAGTAAATGGAAGCATTTGTTCACTTAACTGTATTATGTTTGAGGATGATCCACAAAGATAGGAGAGAAATAGAAACCGACAGAAAGAGAGAGAAGTGGAGGGAGGAAGAGAAGAAAGAAATGAATGAAAACCAGACAAGCATATGCAACTGCTTTACACAGCCTGAAAGACAGAACAGAACGTATGGATACCTGCTGACTGTCCCATCTAAAAGAAAGAAGGGATGTGCTGTGTTTGAGTGCAAACAGCTGATTTGGGAAATTCAGGCTATCAGAATAACTGCAAAGCCTTGGTGTGGGGAGACATGCTCTATACATGAATGTCAGGCTGGGCCCTAATGTTTCTAAATCTAATTTTAACCAGATGCCAAGAGAGTATTATGGCTATGAGGGAAACCAAGGTCTGGATCCACTGCCTCTGAATTGGGAATAAGTGGCACTCTTCTCCTCCTGCTGGATTAGAGAAGGCAGATAACAGCACACTGAAACACAGGTTTCAGAACCTCAGAGCCCAGAATCCCAACAGTCCAAACTGTCTTTTACAGAGGTACCTGCCCACACCTAACTAAGCATGTGCAGAGCTTTTGGGCTCTTCAAAGACCTGATCTCCACCAAGCCATAGATGGTGAGAAATCAGCCCTGCCTGGAGGGTGGAGCCGAGGGTGGGGAGGATGAATGTGGTGAGGGAGAGAGTAAGGTGGTGGTGGGGAGAGTGGAGAGGAGGGAGGTAGTGAGGCCTTTTCATTTGGAGGGACTGATTGAAAGCTAAGTCGGTGGAGGTGGAGCCATGGTTCAGGTAGTGCACTATTGTTATTGATTAGTTATATAATTAAAGAGAAGGAACTATTGTAAGTTATCTTCTCACCTCCACATACATGACATGGTGACAACACACGCCTAGACCCAAACAATAAATAACCAACTGACCTGACAGATGCTGGCTTTACATGTTCTCCTTGATCCACAACCTCCAGCTCTGTTTGCCAGTCCTCTGTACTGAGGACAGAATTTGGATCAAGAGCAAAGCACAGCCAGGAAATTCATAATCTGTGCCTTGTATTTTTGAGGGCAGAGATGAAGCTGGGTATCATTTATTAAACAGTTCTCTCTTGTAGAATACTCCAAGCCATAATATGAAGCAAGCACAAGAGAATCACACTCCAAGATCTCAAATGACCCAGAATGCAAAGCTTCTTGCAAACCCTTCAAATAAGATCAATTCCAGCTTTAAGCTTTTAGATTAGCATTGTTCTATTAGCAAACTCAAGCCAATGTCCCCCAGTCCAGAAAACTGCAAAGGATGACACATTTCTGGTCCAAAACATTTTGAATGAGAAGAGAAATACTGACCCTCTGCTGTTTTCATGCTGTTACATGCAGCTTTTTCTGGGAAAGCACAGAAATACCTGACTCTCTCACACACATGTATATATTGAAAAGATCCAGATCTGGTTAAGGTAAAGTGATCTCCTCTAATCCTGTCACCGGGCAGGCTGAGGAACATATATGCACATGTGTATACATGGATGAGGTAAGAGAGGACTGTAAATTCTAATGGGTCAGAAGCTGGAACAGGAAAATTACACTTCTGAGGTCAGTGTAGGCGACATAGCATGTTCTGAGCTATACAGGAATACTTTGTCTTCAGACGGGAAAACTAATTTAAATCAGCAAGAGCCAGCTAAAAGCTATTCTCCCTTTTTACTCATAGGATAGGGACCATTAAATGTGTTGATAAAAGTACTTAGTAGCTGAAACAAAAGTAAAACCCCAGATATCATTATACAATGTGACTGAATGAATTCTAGGACAGCTAGGACCATATGAGCCTCTTGCTTTAGAATAAATGAATGAATGAATGAATAAATAAATAAATAAATAAATAAATAAATAAATAGCAGAGGGTTCTGGCAGATGCCTTTAATCCCAGCACGGAGGAGTCAGAGGCAGGCAGATCTCTGATTTTGAGGGTGCCTGCTCCACAGAGCTCAGAATCAGGCAAGTATGTTAAACAGTGGAAAACCTGCCTGGAAAAACTTTAAAAACAAAACAACAACAACAAAAATCAAACACCCTTCAAAGGACTCTGAAAACCTCCCTACAGCCACTACCTCTGCTATTTCAGGTGCATTTCAGCCTCCACAGTCCCCACTCTCCCCAGCGTCCCCTCCATGACAATTTGCCTCCTATATTCATTTTTCTTGACCAGCAAACCGACTGTTGCAGCCAGGGGTAGACAACAACTGAAGAGAACACGACAAACGGACCCCACCCAACACTGAAGTGTCCACTTTGCCTGCCCTTCCTTCAGCCATGGAGCTAAACCCAAGGCTCAGGTCCCTCCAGAGGCCAAAGTGGCTCGATGACATCAAGCAAGGCACTACATCCGAAGTCTGGTCCCTGTCCATTGATGTCCCTGGAGCAAGTGTGTGTGCACTGTGCTTATGTTGTTTCTTGGGCACAGAGGATTTTCCAGTGAAAATTTCAACAGGAAAGAGCCCTGGTGGCTGAAAGCTGCTGAAGAGAGCAAAGAAATGGAAGGAGTGAGGCCTGAAATAGACTTCATGGGAGAGCTCAGGAAGCCGGCCCACAATGAAGAGTAAGCGGGAGGACAGACAGGAAATTGGTACAGATGACAGTATAGAGGGTCGGGAACTGGAAGCTGAAGCAGGGATACCTGTCACAAGAGTCCCAAGACAACTTCTAGGGAATTGACTCAGAGTACCCAAAAGCAATCGAGACCCAGAGTGTGAATCCACCCAACTCAATCTCTAGACTAGAATAAATGTCAGGATGAGTGTGAGTTATCCCAGGGAACTAGTGCCACTCAGGAGAGCTAGAAAAGGTGCATCCAAACCCTTTAGCTTGTCCTGGCCACTGCCTGCCTGAATAACTGCTGCCAAGGGCCCTTCTACCGCCAGGCTTTTCACTCTTCCTCTTATAAAAGCCTCCCTAGGTGCAGTATCACAAACCTAAGGCGTTGGTATGTGAGCAAAAAAGAGATGTGCCAGGAAGGGAAGCAAGCACTGGAGCAGTATCAGAGGAGACAGAAAACACTGTAAAGATTAAGCTTCTGATCTGATGATTTACACCCCTGCATGTCCTATATTCAGAGATCAAGTGCTTAGGCATGCCTCAAAGTTAATATTAGTACGAATATAAAAGGAAATACCTGACCTTGTGGCCCATGCCATTGAATGCAGCAACCAAAACTAGATAAAATAATTAATGAAAAGTCGGTGGGTGTGTTCAAGGGCAGTGGTAGTTCTTACCTTTAATCTGAGCACTAGGAAGGCATCAGCAAGCTAACCTCAGTTCGAGGCCAACCAGGTCTACAGAGTTATTACCAGGACAACCATGGGTATGAAGTGAAACCCTGTCTTGAATGACCCTCTGTGTGTGTGTGTGTGTGTGTGTGTGTGTGTGTGTGTGTGTGTGTGTGTTGTGCTATATGTGAGGAGAGATGGGTTTGTGAGTATGGGTGTGGGTGCAAAATAAGTTCTGGATGACAGAAGCTGAATTCAATTTGACCCAGTTTAATGATGAACATGTTGGAATCCAAAATCTTAGGGAGGAATTTTCCACCTGTTAAGATTAGCCTTCAACTTTTCTTTCAGGGGTTGAAGATTTAGCTTAGTGATAAGAATGTTTCTGTGGCATGCACAAGGCCCAGGGACTGATCTCTAAATCTGAAAACAAAATCCTTTAAATGAAAAGAAATAAGAAGGTGAGGGCTGTTGGGCTGTTGTTTTCTAAGAGCCCTTATGTTGGAACACAACCATCATAAGATTATTGAGATTTAATAAGGATCAGGATAAACAACAAGGATGAATAGATGTTTATTAAGGGAGAAATAACTCACAACATAGGCAGATGAATGCGGCGGGTTCCACGGGATCCTAAGCCTTCCAGCATCCATCACCAAAAGGAGCAGCCCGACCCTTTCCTAGCCTTTTCCCCCAGCTCATGTCTGGCCCTGTCTCTGCCCCAATGGGCATGGCCTAAGCCACAGGTGCAGACAAGGTGAATATCTCTCTACAATTCCCCTTTTAGTCTAAAGAAAAGATTTGGGCTTGATACAAAACTATATACAAAACAATGAATAACAAGTGTGCTCTAAGAAAAGGAAAATTGAGAACAAAACGACCTACATATCTAGTCCTAGGGTGAAGACATAATGGAGTTTACAATAGAGTTATGCTAAGCTAGAAAGTTTAAGCCTAGTACCTAATCTATCTAACTAGGAAGAGAGAATAATAGTTGTGATAGTTTAATCTACAACCTCATCAAGACCTGAGAAGGAAAATAGTGACACTAGGGTAGACAGGAAGAGCGGATGGGCAATTTCCAAAAGATTCCTCGGAGACAGAAACAGCAAGCTACCTGGATAGTCACCCAAGGTCTCAGAGCAATGTTGGTACAGCCAGTTTTGGCTAAGGCCAAGAGTACCTGACAGACCACAACAAAAGCAGCGAGGAAGAAAGGCTGTCTTACCCTGACTTGGCAAGGGTCAGCAGTCTTCTGTTTGTCTCCTGCAAGCACATAGGACCTCATGTCCAGATCAGTTGTCAAGGTAGGGGCAGTTCCTTGCACAAGAGGCCATGGCCGAAGTGAGGGTGAACTCCAGAAGGAGCAAAACAGTGTCCCAACATACTTTTGGGAAAGTGCATGGTGCTGTCAGTAGCAACAGTGTCTCATGTCAATGGAGTACTAATATTAAAACATTAAAATTTTAATATTAAAATATTTTAATATTAAATATTAAATTTTAATATTTAATATTTTAATATTAAAATATCAAATGTTGTGTTCTGCAGGCCTATGAAGTGATTGGAGATTAAGTCTGACTAATCTCATAGGTAAAGGAAACATGGGTGAGGGTAATCTGTAATACTCAGGAACTTAGCTAAAAACCTGACTAAAACTTCCTTGAGTAAAGCAAGGATACACACCTAAACAATATAATTATTCACATGTAAATTCCTAAAGTAGAGGTAGAGTAGAAATGTCTAGACAAGAGGTAGCTCTAAAGGGCAGCAAGATAAATATCCCAAATTGTATCAATATACAAAATGTCTTGAATGCAAAGTATACATACATAGAATATAGTGAGAATAATGTGCATAAAACATAAATGGAAATATTTAACACAATATGACAAAATATAATATACAATTCTTCCAGTACATAGGTTACCACGGATAAGAATATATAACAATATAAGCTGAAATATTAATATCTCTCTCTTACTAAACAATTCACAAGAAGGTAGGCCAATCTACCTATATCATTCTGAACCATACCTTTCCCAACCATACCCTATTCCTGTCTAAAAGAGATAATCGAGTCTAAATATCACCTTCCATACCCAACCCCAAGTAATTAAAACCAACCCTATGAAGATGAATATTATCCCTAAATTCCAAGAGTGGGGAGAGGGGGCGTCGTTATCTTAAGACTACTTCCTGCTGAAATGGGATGATGATTGCTCCATGGGATCCTGTAGGAAGAAAATGTTTAGCAACCAAATTTCTCAACAGAACTGGCTGTGACATATGTAGGTATTCATAGTGTGGCAGAAAATGCTTTAGTGGAGTTCTATTTGAAACTCTGGCCAGGTTGTAATAAGAAGGTGCACCATTACAGCTAGCTAGTCATGAGTTGTCTTGAGCAAAGCAGTCCCAAACCGGTTAAAGGGTGAAGTTTGTAGCTCAGAAGCATCAGGCTGACTAGAATGTAATTGTTCATTTGGGGCCCCATCTTCTTTCCGGAGTGTTCAAGGATTGCTGTTAGGAACTGTTATTATTTGTTGTGGAAAACTTAAATATCAATATCAAAGTAAAATTTTCAAGTTTTACAGTATGCATTAGGGGAAAGGCAACAATAAGCATTAACATGTATAAGAGAAAATGAGGATTTCAGAGAGAAAAGTGCATATAAACACATGATTCCCTAGATTTTGTTTTCTTCTGCCTTACATCAATTGGCTTCTTGATATAAAGCAGAAAATGTGAATTTAATCTTAACAACATGCTTGAATTTAGAGAAGGAAAGCCAAATCCAACTCCAAAGCCAGCATTGGTTTACATGAATTGGGACTACAGGAATACCAAATAGTAAAGAGAAATAGATTTCAGTATACAGTTTACTTTTATTTTAGACAGAAAAGAGGAGTTGATGGGAGATGTTATTCTGTAAATATGTTTCTCATACTGGTTAATTAATAAAGCACCGTTGGGCCAATGAGAAAGCAAGATAGGCAGGGCTAGGAGACAAGGAGGAAAGAGGAAGTGGTAAGGAGGAGTCGAGATGTAGACCCTCAGAATCTTCCAGAATATCAATAGGGAGTATCTTAGTGCAAGGGTGGCAGGAGAGATTGCTGGTGAGTTGGGTCAAGCTTCTTTACAAGTGAGGTTTATGTCATAGTTTAGATAACTCTTGATCATGCCCAACTTACATAGAACAGGGAGGCATGGGGGCATTATTCTACTTGAGGAAAGAGTCAGAATGGGTTAGCTCTGATCTGTGAAGTCAAATGCATCAAGGTTTAATGTCCTAACCTACCTAGATTGTTAAACTTCTACCTAGGACATCAGTAATTTTACCCTTGTATCAAAATTGAAGACTTAACTCTAGAGTGAAGTGGTAGCTCTGGATTTGGGCTGTCAGCAACAGAAAACATGGGGATCCAGGATGATGGCTCTGTCTGTGTAAATATGAGAATCTGACTTCAGAAACCACATCAAAGCCAGGCACCATAGCAAGTTTGCCCTTCAGCATGGCAAGTTGTAAGGCAGCCTCAAAAACTGACATGCAGGAGGGGCTGGAGGGATAGCTCAATGCTTTTAAGGACACGTGCTACTCTATCAGAGGATCTTTGTCAGTTTCCAGAACTTATTGGTGGTTCACAACCATCATGTGTAACTCAAGTGTCAGAGAGTATAGTGCCCTCTTCTGTCTCCTGAGGGCATTGCACACATGTGATACACATGTATGTATGCAGAGAAGAGCACCCGTATGCATCTTTTTTTTTCTTTTTTATTTTTTTTTATAAGTGCAGGGCACCTGAAGAAGACACCCAGTGTTAGCCTCTGGTCTCAACATTCATGGGTACTGTGCCCCTCCCCCAACTCCCACACCTACATAACTTTTATGTATGTATTTGAAACAACTGTAATCTGGTATGAAACAAGATTTCTCCTTTTTTGTCATGGCTGGGTCTGTTTTCTTCTTTAACAAGCACAATTGTAAAATGGAAAAGCCATGTTTTATAAACAGCATGTGTTAAGGTCACATGTTTATCCTGGTATAAGTTGTCATGGATGCAATTCATGATAATCTTAGGTCTGGTGCTATGGAAGGTTTTTTACTCCTCAGTCTTTTGTTTGTTGTTTTAAAAATGTCTCTGTGCTATTCTTTCTACTCTGACTTTTTCTGGAACTCCACATGTATATATTAAATAGCTTTGATTTAGGTTGAAACTATATGAAAACAAACGTTATGCAGATGTGTAGATTGCTGAGTGTACAGGCTCAAGGTTGGGTAAGACTGACTCTCTCAACTGCATATGGAAATGTGTGGATTGCTGAATGTACAGCTAGGAAAGGCTGACCTTTGTCTGTGCCTAATTAAGAAGAGAGATGCAATTTGGATTGAGGTTGTCACTCAAGAAAGATATTTTGACTCATGCCAGACGAGACAAGAATCAACCAATACTTTAGAAACTTGTGAAAATCCAGCCCAGAGGATGCATATTTTGATTTTCAGCATTTCCTTGGTGAAGTGCCAGGATATCAAGTGAGGCCTATTTAGGCTGGAAAGTCAGATGATACAAATAAAAAAAAATAAAATTAAATAAAGTAATGTGCTGACATATTTGAGAACTTTTTTTCTGCAATATTTGTTAATCACCACTTTGAAATCCTTTATGTATGAACCATGTGTTTGTACATGTCTATGATCTGTGTGCATTTTCAGAATGTGCATCTTCATGTGTGGGCAAAGATGCACAGGTGCTTCAACACATCTGCAAATGTGAGCAGAAGGCCTGGAGTGCTGTACTTCCCTGGCCCTTTTATTCCAAAAGAATCTTTCTTTGCTCTGTGGCTTCACTGCTAGCTGTGCTGTTAGAACCCATGTCACCTGAAGAGAACTTTGAATGTAGAAGTGGCAAACCATAGCCAGTTGTTGGGTGCTTTCTGGAGATCTCATCCCAGGATCTGACTCTGTCACTGCTATTACTTCAGTCAGTGTCATCATCTACCTGATCTATTTGAGAATTTCCTACAAAGGTCTAACTAATGCTGAAAACATAATCTCATATAACCGAATTTCTCTCTCCTTCACATCTCTCCATTATGTCACTAGATTAACTGAGAGTCTGACTTTTAAAAGTAACACTGCACAGCACATTCCTTATGGTGGGATATGACTATGTATTTTCTTAATGTGCTTCCTCTAATCTCTGCAGAGCTCTGAAAAGATGAGGATCCGAATGCAATGAGTTTTGGAGAAACTGATGGGGCTTAAACTAAGTTAAAGGCTTCTTTTACAAGAATCAATGTGGGAGGAAGAAAAGAGACAACACTGGCCACATGAGCTTCTGTTACCACAGCAAAGTGGATCCAGGCAAGACAAAGACTGGTTACATTGGAATGGGGATGAAGCTTTCTCTGTGCTTCTCAGTGTTCCAGACTTCAGACACCCATTCAACAGCACCAACTTACTTGACTGGTGACTTGAATTGACAAATGTGTGTAGCTGACACAGATGCAATAGGGTCCATTTAAATGTACGTCTTTAAATTCATGGAACCTGTGGTGACTAACCTGGGCTTTCCACCATCTTAACCTCTCCAACATGTGTGTCTGATGATGTGTTTGGTGTGATCTCTTTGAAGGCTTCTTGTGGACTATACACCACTGATGTTTTAATAACTGCTTTCTTCTAAAGATACTTCAGCACTTTTAAGTGCCAACGAGAGGCTTGGGACTACCTCCCCACTTGTGTCTTTATCAACTCCACCCACCAACCTATCCAGAAGAGCATTCCATTTGACAAAGACTGAAGAATGTTGATGGTATTTCTCACATTATCACAGAAGGCATTGTTTTCTGCCTCTCCTTCTTCCTCTCCTCTCTCTCTCTTCTTTTCTATAAGAAGAGAAATAGGATGAGTTTAATACTTCAAAACTGAGAAGAAAAAGACTTGCCAGCAAAGAGATGAACATACTACAGTTGTGTCCAGGTCTGACGTCTCATAATAGAGTCCATGTTCCTTTTTATAACCCTGGTACTCTGAAAAACAACCACGAAACCCTTACTCAGTTATTGCATAGCTGTTTTAAGTGACAAGTCTGTATCAATGTTCTGAGTACCCTAATGTACCTTGGGTGTGTGTATGGTTGTGAATGTACATGTCCTTTTGTGTGTGTGTGTGTGTGTGTGTGTGTGTGTGTGTGTGTGTGTTGGCTTGTATAATAAAGAACATGTGTTTGCAAGTAATGAGAGCTATCCCTTGGAGCAAAAATTATTGACACAGAAAGTCCCAGGTCACAGGCTAAGTGATACAAAAACATCCTGTCTTCATGCTCATTCACTGACATTATCTTCCAGGTATTTTGCATAATCGTTGCTATACTGTTTCAGAAGTTTGCTCTTCAGGGTCTCAGCTATGTAAAAGACCCTATTTATTGTCTGCAACACAAATACAAAATGGAGAATTAGAATAGCCCTAATGCCAGCAAAGGGGAAAAGAAAACAAGCAGGGAGAGACACTAGAATCTTTTTTTAATTTAATATTTTTTTTCTTATTTTATACATCAGTCCTATTTCCCTCTCACTCTGATCCTCTATTCCTCTGACAGAATCCCTCATTCCAACACTTTCACTAATCAGGGAGGGTGAGGCCTTCCATGAGGAATCATCAAAGTCTGTCAAGTCATTTGGGGTAGGGCCTAGGCCCTCCCCCATGGATCTTTGCTAAGGAAGTATCCTGCCATGGGAAATGGGCTCTCGAAGTACTTTCCTGCAGTAGGGACATATCCTGGTTCCATGAGATGTCAGTATCTTATGTATATGACTTGAGCCCAATTCACTGCCATCCCTTTCTTTTGTACTGTGATGCTAAAGTAGCATCACCTTCCTTCCTACCCAGGTTCAGGTTCTGTGACTTTTCTTTATGTAGCTCCCTGTGGCTCTGAAGATTTAGGTCTACCACAAAGACAAAGAAGATCTACCTTGTTGATTTTGGGTCTTGTTCCCTTGAAAAGGGTGTTGCACTACTCTGGGCCTTTTCTGAGTTTCTCGACAAATAGTGTTAATAAATAAAGCAGAGTGACTAAGTATGCATAAAATTTCCAAATGTCTAAATTGACAGTGAAGAAAATTGGCCGTTATATGCATGGATTCAGAAGTTCCTGGAAAGAGAAGAGTTCAACCGGAATTCCACATCCCTATCCTTCCCAGTGCCTGAAGAAAGAAATGTTCTCATTCATTCAACTGGTACATTAAGTAAATATCACCTATCAAGAAAAATAGCTAAACTAGTATGGTACATGCTTGTCATCCTAGTACTCAGGAGACAGCAGGTAGAGTAAATGAACTCACAGAACCAGAAGGAATCAGACTGCCCTCCTGAACTTCAAAAGAAAAAAGAGACAGTGGTCTCACTCTTCCATTCCCAATGTATGTCATTTTTTTCATACAGTACCATAGTATATTGTTTCCCAGGAGGGTACAACCTCATCTCAGAGCAATAACCCTGTGACTGGATGCCTGGCTAGAGATAGAGCAATTGACACTCTTATCAATTCTGACACATTTTCTTCACCTGCCAACTCTTTCATCTAAAATCTGGGCCATGTGGAAGCATGCTCATGAATTACTCATAAATTCCCTTATTTGTGGTTCTTATGTCTTTGCATAGCAAGGAAAAGCATGTGTGTGAGCTGCAGAAATCTGATTGAAAGATGTCTTTATCAAGGTCCATAGGGTCAGCAGAGGTGAGAAGCATGAAGAAGACAGGATTAGAGAGGGACAAGTCACAGTAAAGGACATGGAAATTGCAGGATCTCACGTTAAAAATTTTGGTACACCACAAATGCTTCCTCTTCCAGTCCTTTATTTTGGAGGTCTGCCACCATGTCTATGAGGTCATACCTCATTTTTACGTATGTTTCACAGGGTACTTTGTTGCTTACTTCAACATTCAGCCTGAAAGAAATTAAAAATTGGAACCGCTCTTGTGGTGTAAGAGTTACATCTTTAAATTTTTGCATGGTGCTCTTGTTCTGAGACAGAAAACAGAAGATGGGGAACATCAGCAGCTGACTTCTTCTACTTTCCTGCCATTCTGTGATTGCACTGTCCAAAACACACACATATACAGTGTGTGAGTGTGTGTGTGTGTGGGGGGGCAAAGCTCTTACTAACGAGGTTACAGTAAATAAAACACCACATGTGGTGAGCTCAATAAATTTACTGAACAAACCCAGTCTAGGATCTCGTTATTATGGTACTAAAGGGGTTGAGGAGATGGAATGGGAGGAAGGGTGGAATAGGCAACTGGGATTAGTATGTAAAATAAGATAGTTTTTTCAGTTAAATAAGAACTAATTTAAAAAATGGTACCATTTATTAAAATCTGCCATATATGATTGTATGCCAAAGAACGTTGTTTTCAGCAGCTATGAGATTTACCTCACTTGGGGCCATAGCAGTGAAAAGTCCTGAAGAGCTCTGTTGGTCTCTGAGCCAGGATTTTAAACAATATGCCTGTCAGCAGGAATTAGAGAAGTTAGGAAAACAAATCTTTTGCTTCTCCAATAACTAATGTTTATTTTTGTTAATTTATGCATTGCTATGTTAATGATCACTAAGACCTTGCAGGATGTTAAACTAAAATTTAGTTGATGAGGTAGTAGATAGTAGATATAAGCTAACTATTATTTTATTTTCAGAGTGTTTAATAGTGAGCAAAATATTTGAACAAACATTTCTGCAGAAAAGATTCATGGGCACATGCCCTATGAAAAGATACTGAGCACAGATATATTATCTGACAAAGCTCAATTCCAATCTATACTAACACCTCATACTAACACCATAACATAAGAGCTGGGAATTGGAGAAAGTACATAGACATTAAACTTGACACATTACTAGTAAAGATGGAAAATGATGTACTCATTTTGAGAAAGAATTTGATTATAACACAAATAGTTAAAATTGAATTTTCTTTTTCACACCATGTTTTTATTGTTTTTTCTTATTTTCCATATTGATCACAGTTCCCTCTCCTTCCCTCCCTCTCTCCCTCTTTCACAACTTTCCATACCCACAAAAACTCTCCCATCCCATTACCCCCCACTCCACATGTAGGGTGATGCCTTCTAAGAGGAGTCTTCTAAATCTGACAAGTCATTTGGAGAAGGAACAAGGCCCTCTCTCAAGCCTCTAGGTTAAGGGAATATTCCTCCATGGGGAATGTGCTCCCTAAGTATTTTGTGCACAAGGGATACACCCTCATTCCACTGTCAGAAGTCCCTTAGACTGCCTAAGAGGCCTTCTAACTGAGACCCATGTTCAGGGGGTCTGAGTTGGTCCAAACTGGACTCCTAGCTATCAGTCTTGTGGCTCAATAGCTCCTCCTTGTTCAGGTCAGCTGTCTCTGTGTGTTTCTGTAGCCTGGTCGTGTCCTCACTCTTTACATCTGGATTTTAGTTTTGCTCAGCGTTTAGTTGTGGGTCTCTGTTTCTCTTTCCGTCAGCTACTAGATGAGGGCTCTATGATGGTAGATAATTTAGTCATCCATCTCATTATCTGGGAAGGGCATTTATGGTAGCCTTGTTATTGTTGCTCAAAATGTTAGTTTGGGTCAGACTAGTAGGTCTCTGGACATTTATCTAGAGTCAATTTTCTCTTCAAACCTATAGTGGCTATCTCTTTTATGGTCTCTTCTCTCTCTCTCTCTCTCTCTCTCTCTCTCTCTCTCTCTCTCTCTGTCTCATCTATTCCTAGTACCATGTGATTTTCTTTCCAACTTTTCTCTTTCTCCTTGCTCCCTCTCCACTCACTTTCCCTCCATCCCACCACCAATATGCTCAGGAGATTATGTTCCTTTCCCCTGCTGTGAGGGACCTTGTATGAATTTCTTAGGTTCCTCCTTATATCCTAGTTTTTTTGGCAGTATGAATTATAGGCTTGTGAACCTTTGGTCTATGACTAAAATCCATATATTAGTGAGTACATACCGTGTTTCTCTTTTTGTGACTGGGTTACCTCATGCAGGGTGGTTTCTTCAAGTTCCATCAATTTGATAATTTCAAGATTCCATTTTTTCCCTCACAGAGTAGTATTCCTTTGTGTAAATGTGCCATATCTTCTTTATCCATTCTTCAGTTGAGGGGCATCTAGGTTGTTTCCAGGTTCTTCCTATTACAAATAATATTGCTACGAATATAGTTGAAGAAATATTTGTTGCAAGGACATGGATCATTTGGGTATATGTGTAACAGTGAGGTTGCCAGTCCTGTTATAGACTGATTCTCATTTTCTTGAGGATCTGCCATTCTGATCTCCAAAATGTCCATACAAGTTTGGAATCCCACCAGCAGTGTAGGAGTGTTTGCCTTTCTCCACATCCTTTCCAGCATAAGTTGTCATTGTTGTTCCTACTTTTAGCCATTCTGGCAGGAGTAAGATGGTATCACAGAGTTGTTTTGATTTGCATTTCCCTGATAGCTAAGGATGTTGAGCATAATTGTCTTTCAGCCTTATTGATTTGCTCTATTGAGAGTTCTCTATTCAGTTCTGTACCCCATTTTTAATATGGTTATTTGGTGTTTTGGTGACTAGTTTCTTTACTTCTTGTATATTTTTCAGGTCAGCCCTCTGTAAGATGTAGGATTGGTGAAGATCATTTCCAATTCTGTGGACTGCTTTTAGTCTTGTCAACTGTGTCCTTTGCCTTGCAGAAGCTTCTCAGTTTGAGGAGGTCACATTTATTAATTATTGTCCTCAGTGTGTGTGTTATAGGAGGTATGTTCAGGAAGCAGTCTACTGTACCAATTTATTCAAGGGTACCTCCCACGTTCTCTTCTAAGAGATTCAGTGTGGCTGAATTTATGTTGAGGCCTTTGATCCAGTTGGAGTTGAGTATTGTGCATGGTGATAGACATGGGTCTATCTGGAGTTTTTTTTTTTTTTTTTTTACATACTATCATGCAGTTGTGCCAGCACCATTTGTTGAAGATGCTTTCCTCCTCCCATTGTATACTTTTAGCTGTTTTGTTAAAAATCAGGTGTTTGTGTGTGTGTGGGTCAATATCAGAATTTTCAAATGATTCCTTTGGTCTACCTGTCTATTTTTTGTGGCTATACCAGGCTGTTTTCAGAACTACAGCTCTGCAGTAGAGCTTAAAGCCAGGGATAGTGATGGCTCCAGAAGTTCTTTTATTGTATAGGGTTTTTTTGGTTATCCTAGGTCTATTTTTTCCATATAAATTTGAGTATTATCCTTTCAAGGTCAGTGAAGAATTTTGCTGAGATTTTGATGGGGATTGCATTTAATCTGTAGATTGCTTTTGGCAAGATTTCTATTTTTACTATGTTTATTCTACCTATCTAAGAGCACGGGAGATCTTTCCATTTTCTGGTTTCTTTAATTTCTTTCTTTAAAGACACAAAGTTCTTGCTAAACATGTCTTTCAGTTGTTTAGTAAGCATTACCCCAAGATACTTTCTGTAGTTTGTGGCTATTGTGAAGGGTGATGTTTCTCTGATTTCTTTCTCAGCCCCTTTGTTGTTTGTATACGGTAGGGCCACAGATTTTTTTTTTATATTATTATTTTATCTTGTATCCTTCTACTTTGTTGAAGCTGTTTGTCAGCTATAGAATTTCCATGGCAGAGTTTTTGGGTTGCTTATATAAACTATCACACCATCTACAAATAGGGACAATTTGACTTTTTCCTTTCTAATTTGTACCCTTTGATCTACTTTTGTTGTCTTATTGCTTTATCTAGAAATTCAAGTAAAATATTGAAGAGATATGGAGAGAGGGCAGCCTTGTGTTATTCCTGATTTTAGAGGAAACTCTGTAAGTTTCTATCTATTCAGTATGATATTAGCTGTTGGTTTACTTTATATTGCTTTCATTATGTTTAGGTATGTTCCTGTTATCCCTGATCTCTACAAGACCTTTATCATAAAAGTTTGTTGAATTTTGTCTAAGAATTTTTCAGCAGTGGGATTATCATGTAGTTTTTCTTTTTCAGAATTTTTTTATATTGTGGAACACATTGATAGGTTTTCATATGTTGAAGCATCCCTGCCACCCAAGGTTGAAGTCTACTTGGTCATGATCGATGATTTCTCTGATGTGTTCTTGGATTCAATTTGCCAGTATTTCATTGAGTATTTTTGCATCAATATTTATGAGGGATATGGGTCTCTGATTCTTTTTCTTAGATATATCTTTGTGTATGGTTTGGGTACCAAGGTAATTGTGCCCTCAGGAAAAAAAAATTCATAATGAACCTTCAGCTTCTATTATTTGGGACATTTTGGGGAGTATGTACTATCTCTTCTTTGAATTTCTGGTAGAATTCTGAACTGAAGTCATCTGGCCCTATGCTTTTTTTTTTTTTTTTTTTTTTTTTTGGTTGGGATGCTTTTGATGACTGCTTCTATTTCATTAGGGAATACAGGTCTGTTTACGTTTCTTATCTGTTCATGATTTAATGTTGGTAAGTGATAGATACCCAGAAATTTGTTCGTTTCTTTTGGATTTTCAAATTTTGTGGATTACAGGTTTTCAAAATATGACCTGAAAATTGTCTAGATTTCCTCAGTGTCCATTGTTATGCCCACTTTTTGTTTCTAATTTTGTTAATTTCCATGTTCTCTCTGTATTTGTTGGGTAGATTGGATAAAGGATTGACTATCTTGTTGATTTTTTCTAAAAGCCAACTCTTTGTTGCATCGATTTTTTTGTATTGTTTTCCTGGTTCTACTTTATTGATTTTACCCCTCAATTTGATTATCTCATGGCATCTACCCCTACGGTGTGAGTTTGCTTCTTTTTGTTCTAAGGCTTTCGGTTGCACTGTTAATTCTCTAATATGACTATCCTCCATTTTCTTCATATGTGCACGTACTTTCGAGTTTTATTACCATTTCTTTTATGAATGCGGGGGCCTTTGTATTTGTGGAATAGGTGTTCTGAGTTGAGATGACCTTCTTTATCCTCTTTTACTGATTTTGGTTTAGATATTAGGATAGCTACACCTGCTTGCTTCTTGTGTCCATTTGATTGGAAGATCATTCCCCAACCCTTAACCCAAAGGTAATGTTTGCCTTTGAAACTTTGATGTATTTCTTGTATCCTGCAAAAGGATGTATTCTGTCTTTGTATCTATTTAGCCCATGTGTTTTTATAAGTGAGTTTAGAGCATTAACGTTGAGTGAAAGTAAGGACGATTTTTTGTTAATTCTTGTTTGGTTTAGATTTGTTGTTGGTGATGGTGTATTGAGAATATGTGCTCCTTTTTTTTAGGGTGTCCTGATAAAGAGGGATTATCTATTGCTTATGTCTATTTGAGAGTAGTTAACCCTCTTGGGTTGCAGTTGTCCTTCTAGAATTTTTTTGTAGTGCTGGATTTGTGGATATGTATTGTCAAAATTTGGTTTGTGACTGAATACCTTGTTTTCTGCTTCTATACTGATTGAGGCTTTAACTCAGTATTGTAGCCTGGGCTGGCATCCATGAACTCTTATTATTTATAGAACATCCATCCAGGACCTTTTGGCTGGGGAGTTTCCATAGAGAAGTCAGATGTAATTTTGATAGGTCTGACTTTATATGTTACCTGGACTTTTTCCTTCGCTGCTCTTAATAATCTTTCTTTATTCTGTATATTAGGAGTTTTGATTATTATTTGTATAGAGGATTTTTTGGGTGGTCCAGTCTATTTGGTGTATGGTATGCTTGTACTTTCTTAGGCATGCCCTTCTTCAGATTGGGAAATTTGTCTTCAATTATTTTGTTGAATACGTTTTCTGCACCTTTGAGGTAGGCTTCTTTGCCTTCTTCTATGCCTATTATTCTTAGGTTCGGTCTTTTCACTGTGTCCCACATTTCCTGGATGGTTTTTGTCAAGGATTTGTTTTATTTAAGATTTTCTTTGGTCATTGACTCTATTTCCTCTAGTTTATCTTAAGCACCCGAGATTCTCCCTTCGATCTCTTGTATTCTGTTAGCTAAGCTTGCATCTGTAGTTCCAGATCATTTACTAAGTTTTTATATATCCAGCATTCCCTAAGTTTTTGTTTTCTTTGTTGTCTCTATTGCAGTTTTCAAGTCTTGAACGGTTTGTATTGTTTCCTTCATCCCTTTGATTATTTATTCTTGGCTTTCCTTATTTTCTTCAAGAGATTTATTCATTTCTTATATTTTTTGCTTGGTCTGTTCCTCTATATCTTCCAATATTTTGTTTGATTTTTCTTCCAATTCTTTAAGTGATTTTCTCATATCTTTGTGGACCTCTTTTTTTTTTTAAGAAGTTATGTTTTAAGTCATTCTCGTTTGCTTTCTGTGCTTTGGTGTGTTCAGGTCTAGTTGGTATATAGTTCCTAGTTTCTGCTGGTGTCATACTGGCCTTTCTATTGTTGGGTGTTTGCTTGTATTTCTGTCTTCACATCACTTCTTCCAGTAGGTGCTTGTGCAGTCTCTCTCTCTCTCTACCCTGTTCTCTCAGCCTAAGTGGATGTATGTGGGTCTGCAGTTCAATGTCTGTAACTCTGGATGATCCAAACTCTCTGGAGGTCTCTTCTCTGTCAGAGGGCAGGGAATCTGGTCCAAAGATCAGGCAAGTGTAGCCTTAAGGAGGTCCTCTGTCAGATTGCTTTAGGTGATGGCATCCAAAGATGAGTTGAATGGGCCTCAAAGTAATCCTGCATGGATAGGTGGGTCTGATGTGTTCAGAGCAGACCCAGGAACTTCCACAGAGGTGGAGGTGTTGTTGGACCTGCGCTCTGGCCCAATATTCATGCAGAACAGTGGGTCACCAGATCAAATGGTGTATGTGTGTCGGGGAGGCAGGCTGTGGATGGTGTATGTACCACAGTATCTATACTGCATAGTATTCAGAGCCAGGATACAGGTGGTGAGCAAGATTCAAAGCTAACCCATGGAGTTCCCATGAAAGATGTGAAGAAGGTTTGGCCTGAACTGTTCCTAGACTCATCTCTGGCAGAGTGCCTGAGGCGATGGGATCTAAAGATGAGGCACATCAGGACTCAAGGTGGTCCAGCATGGATAGGCGGTTCAGGTGTGCTCAGAATAGACCCAGGAAATTTCATGGAAGGGAGAGGGGTTGTTGGACCTGCACTCTGGCCCAGAGCCCACCCAGAGTAGCAGGCCAGCAGGAAAAAGGTTGGGGGGAAGCAATTGTTTTCTTTTTAAATTAGTCATATGGCCTATGAAAAGATTAGTAAATTCTTTTTGCATTTTCTATTCATATATTAGTAAGAGCTTTCTAAATCTAATGTTCCACATATTAGTCCAGTCATCTTTGCATTCATCTAATGTACAAATAACTGTATTTGGCTGGTTTGCCATATGCAATTAAAACTGTTTTCATAACATTTTGCTATAATTTAAATTTTAATTATTTTTATTATTCGGAAAGGCTATAATAATTAATGCATCCAGCTCTGTATTTCACGTGATTTAGCCACCAGCTATTAGCTCCAAGAGCCAAACTATGTGAAGATTGAGGGACACAATCATAAATGCTAAGGTATAATGATAATAAATTTAATCTGAAAATAGAATGAGGTATATGGATCTTAGTGAGACATGTTCTGGTTAGGTAGAGTAAATCAGAGGCATTAAATTCAAATTACCAAATTTCTTAATTTTTGGTATTCTGTAGTGTTGAGACTGAGCTCACAGCTTAGCTTGCTCAACAAATTCACAGTTTCTGAAGTTCTGTCTCAGAAATAAAGCTAGAAAGTAAGAAAGAATGACTGGAAAGGAAAGAAGGAATAAAAGGATCTGATTCATAGATTACCTTTTCTATCTAAGGCTATTAACTAAGTATTCAGAAGAACTTTATTTTTCAAAAATATCAGCATTTTCTTCCCAAATCCAAAACCACATCTCCCACACACTTAGGCAAGAAAAATCTAATAATTTTACAGAAATTATACAGTACAGAAGACATAAAAGTGGAAAGGAATGGTGGTTTGGGCAAGAGAAGGAGAAGTATGAGAGAGGGCCATGACAGTAAAATCTAAAATTTATTATATAATCTCTGAAACTGTCACACAAATATAGAATGAAGAAAGGTGAAGAATGATTTATTAAAACTTGCCTGATAATTCAGATAGCAAAGTGAGCCAAAATCCAAAAAATTCAGCCACAAATCTTTAATCACAGGACTCAAGATTAAGAGGTAGATGGATCTCTGTGTTCCAAGGCTACCCAGATGTACACAAGATTGTTCCAGTCCAAAAGAGAAAGAGCTGACACAAAGACAGTCTCAGCACCTGGGATCACATGTCTTTAAAACCAGTACCAAAGGGGTATAAAATATAGGAGCAGGGTCTTTAGTAGATATCAGGGATTCATTCTCCAGCCACATTAAGTACTGGAAGACACTGAAGTCTCGGGATTCTCTAGTCACACTGAGGAGATGTTATATTTTGAGGGTTGGTGGAGCAAGGATAGCATTCTATTCTGAGGTAGGAAAAGTTAGTGTTCAGCTGCTTTGCTTTTCTGATCTTCAGCTTGAAACTTGAACCCAAATATTAATCTCTGAGCCTTTTATTTATCATGCTACAGAAAGAGAAAAAGGGATGGAAAGGGGGAGCATGGAGGAAGGAAAGAAGGGAAGAAAAAAATAGTGGGACATGGCAAGAATAACAAAGCATTGTGGGTACTGTTCTATGTATAAAGGGTATGTATGGACTTGTTGTTGATGGAGTCTTAGGGGCTTTCCTGGACATCATATACAGTGAAGATTGGAGCTACTGGAACCAGGAGGACCAGCTGTGCAGAGGAGATTGATGCAGACTGCCGATGGAGCCAGGAGGACCAGTAATGCATAGAATATTGATCCAAGGAGCAAATAGAACCTGGAGGACCAGTTGGGGTCTAGGTGTCAGAGAAGTAGATACATAGAAATATATAGAAGTTGTTCATTTATGAAGAATCCCAGATAGTCCCTCCAGTGACCCAGATCTCTAACATGTCCACTCATCTCTGGGTGAGATTGATCACAGTGAGGAAGTTAGTGGCCCATCTTACCTCCTTATTGTACTTTATTTTTTCCTGAATTTTAGAGCTAGGGGTATATTATGTTATTATCTGAGAAGAGCCAAACAATAATCTGGTTGTTGCCTAATTAACTGGCTGAGCGATTTAATATTTTCATTTTCTCTTTATTTTACTATTGTTTAACTCTAAAATGTCTCTAACTCACCATTTTTGTTCCCCAGTCTCCCAAGGTGCTGGGAAGACGTGTGTGTGTGTGTGTGTGTGTGTGTGTGTGTGTGTGTGTGTGTATACACATATATGTATATATGTGTGTACAATCTTATATATTTTTGTTTGTGTCTGTCTGCATGTATAATATTACATGTTTGTGTGTGTGTCTGTGTGTATAATCTTACATGTAAGTATATATGTGTATATATATATGTGTGTATGTGTGTATGTGTATATGTGTGTGTGTGTTTATAATCTTATGATCAAGTACAATATTGAAGAGATATGGAGAGAGTGGGCAGCCTTGGCTTGTTCCTGATTTTAGAGTAATCACCATAAGCTTCTCTCCATCCAGTTTGATGTTGAGTGTTGGTTTACTTTATATTGCTTTTATTATGTTTAGGTGTGTTCCTTTTATTCCTGATCTCTCTGAGACCTGTATCATGAAAGGGTGTTGGATATTTTCAAAGGCTTTTTCAGGATGTAGTCAGATGATCATATAATTTTTTTCAGTTTGTTTATATGATGGTTCACATTGATAGAAGCCTACTTGGACATGGCGGATGATTTCTTTACTGTGTTCATGTATTCATTTTGCCAGAATTTAATTGAGTAATTTCCATCAGTGTTCATGAGGGATATTGGTCTGCAGTTTTCATTCTTGGTTGTTTCTTTGTGTTTCTTGGATACCAAGGTAATTGTAGCCTCGTAAAAAGAATTTGGTAATGTATCTTCTTCTACTGTGTGGAAAAAAATTGAGGAGTATGAGTAATGGTATTAGCTCTTCTTTGAATTTCTTGTAGAATTATGCACTGAAGCCATCTGGCCCTGGGATTTTTTTTTGTTTGGAGGCTTTTGGTGTCTGCTTCTATTTCATAGGTGGTTATATGTCGGTTTAAATTGCTTATCTGTTCTTGGTAAGTAATACCTATCTAGAAATATGTCCATTACCTTTGAGTATTCAAATTTTGTAAAGTACAGGTTTTCAAAGTTTGAACTGAAAATTGTCTGGATTTCCTCAGTGTCCATTGTTATGTCCCCCTTTCATTTCTGATTTTGTTGATTTGCATGTTCTCTCTCTGTTTTTTTTTTTTTTTTTTTTTTTTTTGCTAGTTTGGATAATGGTTTGTTTGTCTTGTTGATTTACTCAAAAAACCAACTCTTTGTTACATCAATTCTTTGTATTGTGTCCTTAGTTTCAACTTTATTGATGTCAGCCCTCAAATTTATTATTTTCTGGCATCTATTCCTCTGAGATGATTTTTCTTCACTTTGTCCTAGGGCTTTCAGTTATGCTGTTAATTTTCTAATGTGACTATCCTCTGTTTTCTTTGTATGGCTACTTATTGCAATGAACTTTCCTGATAGTACTGCTTTCAAAGTGTCCCACAAGTTTGGGTTTGTTGTGTCTTCATTCTCCTTGAATTCTAGGGAATCTTTCCTTTCTTTCGTTATTTTTTCCTTGACAAGGAATGATGAAATTGTGCATTGTTCAGTTTCCATGAGTTCATAGGGTTTCTGTAATTTCTGGTGTTGTTGAATTCCCACTTTAAAGCATGGTGGTCTGATAATATAAGGTGTTATTCTAATTTTTTTTGTATCAGTTAAGGTTTGTTGTGTTTCCTATTATGTGGCTAGTTTTAGAGAAGGTTCCATGTGGACCTTAGAAGAAGGTATATTCTTTTGTGTTTGGATAAAATATTCTATAGATATCTGTTAAACCCAACTGAGACAAAACTGCTGTTAGTTCTTTTGTTTCTTTGTTAAGTTTCTGCCTAGTGGTCCTGTCTACTGTTGAGAATGAGTTTTGAGGTCTCTCACTATGTGAGCTTTGAGTTTTAATAGTGTTTCTTTTACAAATGTGGGTGCTTTTGTATTTGTGGCATAGATGTTCAGAATTGAGACTTTGTATTGATTGATTTCTCCTGTGATGAATATGAAATGACCTTCTTCATCTCTTTTGATTGTTTTTGGTTGAAATCTAACTTGTTAGATATTTGTATAGCTATACTTGCTGCTTTCACGCGTCCATTTGATCAGAAGATCTTTTTTCAATTCTGAATTTCTGAATCCTTTACCCTGAGGTAATTAATATCTGTTTTTCATGCTTAGATGTGTTTCTTACATGCAGCAGAAGGATGGATGCTGTCTTCAGGTCTATTCTGTTAGCCTGTGTCTTTTTATAGGCAAGATAAGACCATTAATATTGAGGCAAAGTAAGGACAATTGATTGTTAATTGTAAGTATATATTTATTTTATTTTTAAAGACAGGGTTTCTTTGTGTAGCTTAGTAGAACAGGTTAGCCTCAAACTCAACGAGATCTGCTGGCCTTTGTCTTCCGAGTGCTGGGATTAAAGGCATGTGTCATCTGCATGGCATTTTAAACATTTATTATTAATTTATTATTTACCTTACAATACTCTTCGCCTCATTCCTTCCCCTTCCTGTCTACTCCACAAAGATGGTACGGCCTCCCCAACTCACTAAGGCAGGACAAAGCTACCACCCTTCCACCCACATATCTTTGTCTAGAATGAGTCGCTGATCTCTCCATATAGAAATGATTCCTCTAAGTTATTTTTTGCATTATAGTTGTATCTTGGACCCACTGCCAGTGACCTCATATATGGACATATATGGCCACACCATTGTCACCTGTGTTAAGGGAGTCTTAAGCAGGTTTCCCACTTATCAGACCAGAGGGTGTGGTCTCTCACTAGTGTGGGTCAGCTCATTATGTGGGTTTCCCTCTCATGGTCTTGATTCCTTTTTACATGTTTTTACTCCTCCCTCACTTCAATTGTACACCAGGAGCTTGGTCCTATGATTGGTGAAGTGTCCAGTCCCTCATCCAGTCATAAAAGGCTGCAGAAAAGACCCAACAAGATGTAGGCCTCTGACTCAGCAACATGTGCTGAGATTCTGACAAGCTGCTGACTTTGCTTTAACTTGCCCCAATCATTAGGAAGCCAGATATCCTCCATGTGGCAAGAAACCAATCAAAAGTTAGCTGTCTCGGTCTGTATGTGCTTTATGGTAACAGTGCAGTAAAGAGCATAGCAACCTCCATATGGGGGTCTCTAAACATAGCAACCATTCCTGCAGGTGCAGTTAGCCAATCTACACAGGACAGGTTGCCCAAACCTGGAAGTGCACCAATCCTGAGACTGTTGCACACCCCAGATACTCCCCTTACTCTACCCCAATAAATGTCCTGCTCCATGGTCTCTCTGGCTCCTTCTTGGTCTACCCCTGTTTTAGACACATAGAGGACCCAGGTTACTACTTTTAATTCATTAAATAAACAGTCTTGTTTTTGCCTTGGATCAGGTCTCTTGGGGATTTGGGGAGTCACAATATGGGCACAACTGTTAGGTGTGGATTTATGTACCTGCTTCCATCTGTTTCTAAAAGAGGGTTCTAGCTTCTCTTGGCTTGTGGATTTTAGGCTGGGTATCATTTGTTTTATGTCTGGTATCCACTTATGAGTAAGAGCATACTATATTTGTGTTTTGGGGTTTTGATTACTTCACTTAGGACATTTTTTTTTCAAGTTCTGTTCATTCATCTGCCAATTTTGGATGCCATTGTTTGTTACCCCTGATTAGTACTCTGCTGTGTAAATGTACCACATTTTCCTTATCTTTTGTTTGGTTGACAGACATCTAGGTTGTTTCCAAGATCTGGCTATTATGAATAATGTTGCTATGCACATAGTTGAACAAATGTGCCTCCTTTGGGTATATGCCCAAAAGTGGCAATGCAGGATTTTGAGGTAGGTTGATCGCTAGATTTCTGGGAAATTGCAACACTGATTTACACAGCAGCTGTAAGTGTTTGCATTCCTGCCAGCAATTGAGGGGTGTTACCTTTTCTATATATGTTCTCCTTCATAAGCTGTCTACAGTGTTTTAGATCTTGGCCATTCTGAGATTATTCTGGTGATAATTTCCTGTTTCTATCTGCACCCTATTTTATAAAGCTGGATTATTTGGTATTTTGATGCCTAGTTTCTTGAGTTCTTTGTATATTTTGGAGATCAGCACTCTGTCAAATGAAGAGTTGGTGAAAAGCTTTTCCCATTCTATAGAAAGCTGTTTTACCTTATTGAACTTTTTCTTTGCTTTACAGATGCTTCTCAGTTTCAGGAGATATCATTTTTTAATTCTTGCTCTCTGTGTCTATGTTAAGGGTGCTCCAAGTCTGATCTTGGGCCTCTGTCTGAAGTTGATTCTGGGCTTATATTTCAGGCCTAACTCTGAAACTGCTCTCCGTACCTTCTTCATCCACCCCAGAGTATCAAATTTCTCCTGTTTATACATTGTTCTTCATTAAAAATACCAGTCTTTGTTTCTACTTTTTTATTAAATGTACCTTTAATAAAACTATACAGGAGGTTTGTAGTTTCTGAACCAGTATAACACTGACAGAAGATATGCTCTCAGGAAAACATTTCCTAATGACGTATATACTAACCCATTTCTCCAGCATACCCTGAAATGGTCTCCCTCATAACACCAACTCTAAATGGAAGAAGCATTGTGATGGCTCCATCTGCAGAGAATCCCCCTCCATTCTTTCTCCTAATCCTGTCCTTATGACTGCCTCAGTCCAGTTCCATATTAGCCTTTGAGACAATGTCTTTCTCTGAAGCCAGATCTGGCTAATTCACCTGCTCCATCTTGTAGGTTAGGTAACCCTAAGGATCCTCTTGTTTGCAACCCTGGGTTCTTGTTGTAAAGCTTGTCTGAATATTCTGTTTTTTCCTATGTTTTGGGAACAGAATTCAGATCACTGTGTTGATTACATATTAATAATAATTTTGAAATATTTATGTTAAAATAAATAAATAAATTTATTTAGTTTTGGAGACAGGACCTCTCTTTTTAGCAATGACTCTCCTGGAACTAGGTCTGTAGACAAGGCTGGCCTGGAACTCACAGATATGCCACAACCCTCTGGTTAACAAAACGATTTCATGGACCCAATCTTCTTCCCAGCCTTGGTTCCCTATTTTGAAACACAATATAAATGAGATAACTACGACTAATTCCATGTGTCATGTCCTGGGAGTCATTACTTAATGGCACAAAGAACAAATTCTATTGATTTCCATCCTCTGTTTATTACATAAGCAAGCTTGCTTGGTGAGTATTATCCCTTGGTGGCACAGGAAGTAGCACTAATATGAGACAGCTGTAGTCATTTTACACATGGGTTTAGCATAGATATGCATGATTGCTCATGGGTACATATCAGAAATAAAATTGATGATCCTTAGGGTACATGTTTTATTAATTTGATTAATTTTCACAAATATGTCATGAAATGATTATGTAAACATATAAAAAATATATAAAAATATTCACTGATCAGGGAACACAACCAGCTGATAAACAGCTTCAACAATTTAGCAGGATACAAGATTAACTACAAAAATCAGTAGACCTACTATATATATAGATGATAAATGGGATGAGAAAGAAATCAGAGAAACATCACCCTATAAAATAGCCACAAACAACATAAAGTATCTTGGATTAACACTTACCAAGCAGGTGAAAGACCTATATAGCAAGAACTTTATGTCTTTAAAGGAAGAAACTAAAAAAGATATCGTAAAATAGAAAGATTTTCCATGCACTTGGATAGGTAGCATAGGTAGTAAAAATGGCAATCTTGCCAAAAGCAATTTGCAGATTCAATTTAATCCCCACCAAAATGTCCAACATAATTCTTCACTTAATATAGTCTGAAAAAAGAAAAATACCCAGGATAGCCAAAACAATACTATACAATAAAAGAACTTAGAAAGGCATAACCATCCCCAACTTCAAGATCTACTATAGAGCTATAATCCCAAAAAACAACCTGGTATTGGCACAAAAATAGACAGGTGGACCAATGGAATCAAGTAGAAAATCCTGATATTGACCCACACACATATGAATACATGATTTTTGACAAAAGAGCTGAAACTATGTAAAGAAGGAAGAACGCATCTTCAAAAATTGGTGCAGGCACAACTGGATGATGCTGTGTAAAAGACTGCAGGTAGACCCATGCCAATCGTCATTCACAAAACTTAAGTTCAAATGGATCAAAGACCTCCACATAAATCCGGCCATATTGATCCTCTTAGAAGAGAAAGTGGTAGGTACCCTTGAACATATTGGCATAGGAGACTGCTTCCTGAATATAACTCCAATAGCACAGACACTGAGATCTACAATTAATAAATGGGACCTCTTGAAACTGAGAAGCTCCTGTAAGGCAAAAGACACAGTCCACAAGACCAAAGGCAACTCTATGTATGACAGAGTGTTGATATCCAAAACATACAAAGAACTCTAGAAACTAGTCACCAAACACCAAATAATGTTATTAAAAAGCGGGGTAGAGAACTGAATAGAGAATTCTCAATAGAAGAATCCAAAATGCCTGAAAAACCCTTTAAAAAGTGCTAGACATCCTTAGACATCAGAGAAGTTCATATCAAAACAACTATGAGATACCATCTTACTCCTGTAAGAAAGGCTAAAATCAGAACCACTAATGACAGCTTATGCTGGAGATGATGTAGAGAAATGGGAACAATCCTGCACTGCTGTTGGGAGTGCAAAGTTATACAACCATTTCAGAGATCAGTATGGTGCATCCTCAGTAAAACAAGAATCAGTCCACCACAGATTCTGGCAATTCCACCCTTAGGCCTATAACCAAATGATCCACATCCATGCAACAAAGAAATCTGTTGGACTATGTTCATGGCAGCATTACTTGTAATAGCAAGAAACTGGAAGCAACATAGATGCCCCTCAAATGAAATGAAGAATGGATAAAAAAGATGTGGCATATTTACACAATGGAATACTACTCAGGGAAAATACAATGGAATCTTGAAATCCACAACCAATGGATGGGACTTAAAAAAAAAATCCTGAGGTAACCCAGTCACAAAAAGAGGAACATTTTACCCATAGAGCAAAGAATCACGAACATATGATTCACACTGCCAGAGAAACCAGGATATAAGGAGGAACCTAAGAGATTCATACAAGGTCCCTCACAGAAGAGGAAAGGAACAAGACCTCCTGAGCATATGTGTGGGTGTGGGTGGGGTGGCAGTGAGTGGAGAGAGAGTTAGGAGAAAGAGAAGAAAAGAGAACACGTTGGACTAGGAAGACTGAGCCTAGGGATGAAGAGATGAGAGCATATCAAAAGTCATATCAAAATAGAGGGAGCCATTATAGGCTTGAAGAGAAAAATGAGTCTAGAGAAATGTCCAGAGACCTACAAGTATGACCCCAGCTAACAATCTGAACATTATTGGAAAGGCTACCTTAAATGCCTTTCACTGATAATGAGATTGATAACTAACATGTATGTCATCTACATGACACCTACAGCTAGACAGTGACCGGAACTCCTGGAATCAAGTTGCAAAGAAAGATGAATGATAAGAAAATTGGGTGAAGAGAGGCTACAGAAACCCACAGAGACAACTGACCTGAACAAGGGAGAGCTATTGGGCCCCAAGACTGATAGCTGAGAAACCACAATTGGACCAACCCAGACCCCCCCGAATGTGGGTATCAGAAGGCCTGGGCATTCTAAGGGATCTCTGACAGTGGAACCAGGATGTGTCTCTTGTGCATTAAAGGACTTTGGTAGCATATTCTTTATGGAGGGATACTCCCTTAGCCTAGAGGCAAAAGGGATGGGCAAGTCCCTACTCCAAATGACTTGACAGAGCTGATGATCTCCCTGTAAGGCTTCAACCTTTTTGTGGAGTGGGAAAAATGAGATGGGAGGGGGGTTGGGGAACATGGGAGCAGGGAGGAATGGAAGGCGAGGGAACTGTGATCAATATGTAAAATAAGAAAAAAGTTATATATATATATATATATATATATACATATATATATATATATATATAATATTCACTGATCACTATTTTGACCTGTATCAGCATTTTAAGTATTAAATGTTAGTCATTGTTTATTGTGGTATCGTCTCACAACTTATTAAATAAGTCTTACTTTTGAACTGAAGCTGTAATACAAATTTGTCCTTTGAGTAATGATATTAAATGAACATCATGTATATAAAACATATATACATGTGAGATTTTGTAGGCCTCAGCAAGTCATGCCCTTTTACAAAAAAAAAGTATTTAAACTCATGCTTCTGAATTTCATACTAAAATGTCTCAATTATGTAGTTTCTTGGGGTCTGTTTAAAACCTTGTAATTCCAGCTTTATCTGTGGATGTTCAGATGAGGAAACTGGAAGCATTTATTCTCCCAAATATTTCCACAGTTCCTCTTGCATTTTCTATAGTCCTATACCTAGCTTATCCTCAGTCCCAAAGAAACAACATCTGGGAGTCTGTCAATGTCCACTGTGCATTTAATAGTGTGAAAAGAATACCACTGTGCTAGAAAACCTAAACATCATTGCATTTGTGTGTTTTGAAAATGCACCCATTGAAATTCTGATACAGCACCAAACCTCATTCAATAAATAGAAATGAAACATCACTTTTGACATATTTATGTGAATGCACTTGCTATTCTCTTTAATGAGAAAAAGTTTTTAAGTTGAAGGTGAGTGCAGTAGGTTTGGAGAAAAGATGGTACTACACCTAAAGTGTTGGACAGATTTCTCAGTTTTCCAAATGTGGATCCAGGTACAGTAACCTATGAATTCAATCCCAAAATTCAAGAGGCTGAAACTATATTCCTAATGGCTTTGAAAGGTTAATAAGACTAAAATAAATTGTACAAAAACCTATGACTGTATGTATATATGTGTCGTTGTAAATCAACTACTTAACAGGCACTAAGTATACAAGAGCTTGGAGACAGGTGGCTGTCTCAGTTCAAGGACAGCCAGGTCTACACAGACAAACACTGTCTCTAAAAAAAAAAAAATAAACAAAACCCAAAACAATCAAACATAAAAAAACAAAACAGAAAGGGAGACAGAGAGAGAGAAAGAGAGAAAGAGACTGTCCTTGAAATCAATACTTTAAAAGGTCAGTAACCTTTTATTTTATTTCCCATGAAAGTGAGACCACATAAGTACTTTTATTTTCCTTGATGATTTTTTATTTAAATTTAAAACAAGATTATTGTACATGTAAATCCAAGTTCCCACAACCTCACTTCCTTCCCATCCCCTGCTCCAACCCCCACCCCATTCCCTTTCTGCTCCTCAGGGAGGGTGATGCCTTCCAAGGGGAGCACATATGTACTTAAAAGAACTAAATTGTCCTGATATTGATGATGGACTGTTTAGCCATCCCTGTCTTGAATTACCTCAAAGATTGTGTCTTCTGTCTTTTTACCCCCTCTACAAGCAAAGAGAAGTTATCAGGCATTGTTGATGTGTTAACTTAAAGCTGGCAGTTAAACTTAGACTCTGTCTGGTTAGTGCAAAAAGAGCCCTACGAAAAGGTAGGTGTAATGTGATGTTTTACTCTTACTTTTGTGTGGGACACACTCCCAGCTCCCAAATCACATACAGAGGTTTATTCTTAATTGTGAATCTGTGGCCTGAGCTTGGCCTGCCGATAGTCAGCTTTTATTAACTATAAATTATACCAACTACGTTTTGCCTCTGGGCTTTTTCCTTTTGCTTCTTCTGCATATCTTATTTATTCCTCTGCTTGTTCTCTTCTTGCTTCCTCTCTTTCTTTCTCCTTCTATATATACTGTCTGCCACCAGCCCCATATGTCCTTGCTCTTGCTTAGCTATTGGCCTTCAGCTCTTTATTAGACCATCTCCTGTTTCAGAAAGGCACAATAACACAACTTCCCAGAGTTAAACAAATGCAGCATAAACAAAACACACCTTAAAATAATATTCCCCAACTGGTAGATTCAGGAAAGAGCACTACTCAGGGTGGCAGCAGATGAAGGCCAAGTGAGGTACCTGCTGCCCAGGGAAGAATAGACTGTTGCTGCCCCATCTTGAGAGGAAGTGATGCTAGAGTGTTTCAGGACTGGATGCAACTGTGAAGTAGTTTCACTTAGTATTTCCTAGGAACCCGTGTGACTTAACATTGCATGTCCTGTTGTTGAGAGTGAGTAATGCCTGAGAAGCACTCACTTTTTTGTATCATATTGGTGCTTGAGACCACCTTCCAACAGCCACATGGGGTACACAAGAGAGAAAAACAAGGACAGAGGACTGTGGTGCTCAGTGTCCCCATTCCTCCTCCCTGACATCCCTGGAAGCCCAGGCAGTTTCCCGTGGTGCTATAATCGCTCATTTCCCTAAACAGCTCAGATCCCTTTCACTTTAGTCTAGTCTTGTGGTCATAACTTATTAAATGTCCTGGTTCATCCATTTCTCAAGATTCCTTCCCCCCAGGGTTAGAGAAGTCTTGCATTACAAAGGATTTTGAATACTCCAAAGAGTAACATCAAAGATAAAGGAAGTCAGTATTTGAACTGGCTACAGTGTGGAACAGTGTCACAGTTTAAATGTGAGTGTTACTGTTACATCTTGGCAGTTGTGTGGAGCATACAGTTGGACAGACAGAAAGATAGGCAAAGATGGTGGCTCTCAGGAATGGGGTATGAGAGTGTGGTGTCTGAGTGCAGAACAGTGGAACACATTACCACGTCTCTGGGCGGGGGCTGGAAGCCATCAGGCTGAGGCCTTTGGGGGGGCATTCCTGAAGTAGAGCATACTGCACTTGAGTCAACAACATGTGAGAGCCATCTGCAGAGCAAGGTTGTTATCTTGGAATACTTCACTCACCAGAAGCAATAGCAGCAGCAGAAGATTCTAAAGGCATCTCTGCCAAACAGAGGAGAAACATGAGGTTGTTTGACATTAACCCAGAGCAACAGAGGTACACCCATCTTTTGCATATGCATTTCACAAATTTCTGAAATGAATGCATCACTGCCTTGTGGGAAGTTGTCTCCCTCCAGATAGTTCTGAGTTTGTGTTTCTAGACACAATTTATAGGCTTTGTATAACAATCTATAGTCTGTTACAGCAGGTTGTTCCTTCCCGCCAGCTCCATCCCACCTGCAGCCAGTCTGGGCCCACAGCCGCACCAGCCCCAAATAACACTCAGAGACTCAGTATTTGATACAATCCTGTTGGCCAGTTACCATTATTGTTTATGGGCCTTAATTATTAACCCATTTCTACTTATCTAAGCATTTCCACGTGGTCGTCTTTTCGGGGGAGCTGCAGCAGGTGTCCTGCTTCTTCCCTGGGCTACATCTCGACTCCTCCCTCCTACTTCCTCTTTTCTTCTCCTAGTCTCCTAGCCCCGCCTATCTAGTTTTCTATTGGCCACAGGCTTTATTAATTAGTATGAGAAACATATATACAGAATAACATCTCCCGTCAATAGTCACACAGCCTTCCATGTCCCAGAAGGCATGAGAGTGCCACCATGTTCTGGGGCTGCCTCCCTGGGGTCCTTGCAAGAAGTTCTTGTTTCAGATTTGAGCCTGGTGTTCTTGACTCAAATCCGGACTTTGTGGGAAGGGCACAAAGAGAAATGATAATAATCCCAGAGAAAAGATTTTTTCCTCTACTGTTAACTTTTAGGCAAATATGATACTTTACACAAGGACCTGCCTGGAAACCTTCACCTCCTGTAATAGAAGCTAAATAAGACTGATGTTCCTTTGTTCACTTCTCTTGGGAGAACTGAGAGTGTGAACAACACCTGGGTTGTTAATGGCTGATGCTACATTGCCATCTTCAAATACTCTTCCTGCTCTGAGCCAGGTGTTTCAACATCACACCAAAAACTGGCCAGCAGGAAAGGCATCAAGGTAGAGCGCCACCTCTTCGCCTATTGACAGCCTTTGGATGGTTCTACCAGGTAAGAAATTGAAGTCCAAGAAGGGAGTGTACTTGGCCTTGGTGTATTGTCATCAGGGAACCTGGACTTAAACACAGTTTCAAGTGTTCCCTCATGCTCTTTCTCAGCCTCGAGCCCAGCTTTGTATTGCTGAACAGTGGAAATTCCAAACTCATGCTAGTATCTGTGACTGATGACACAGGCTCAAACAGACATGTGAGTTTTATTTCTGAAGCCTGCCATGGGAGTACACCCCATGGTTTGAGAGCACTAGAGAAGCAACCCGAGAAAAGAGCTGGCTGTGGGTGTTTGTAATCTGTTGGCTTTTTTACAAACACTTCTTTATGGCTTCACCTCCTAGGCAGCTGCAGATGATCAGGGCCAAGCCCCTAAAGGCAGATCCCCATGGTGCTACTGTTTCTGGCAAATTCTACAGAGCATATGGTCATCTGGAGACTGTTACTCAGTGGTAGGATTCAGCCTGTTGTCTGTCATTGGGCATCCCTGAGGTATCTCTAAGGTATAAGCACTGAGAATCTAAAATGCTTGTGACCTGACCCACCCTGGATCCTCGTGAAACACACACTAGTTGGTCTCTGCATGTGGTTGGCTCACACTGTTGGTACCTAGCATCTAGCTAAGATTTTGGTGACCAATTCCCACTCATCTTAGTTTCCCGCATGCCACCACCAGCACAGACCTTTCCAATGATAGCCAGACTCAATCACCCCATGGGACCCAACAACAACTGGGAAAGCCATGATGTCGCTGAAACTATCTATCTAACACAGAGCCCTTGGTCTCCTCTGAATTAAGCTCTCTCAGACGTGGATTCCTCATCTGCAAATATGGCAGATGATCTCTATATCCAGTTTGTTCAGGCTAGAAATCTAGGAAGTGCCCCAGTCTGCAAGTGAGTAGATAGGGACTCTGAGGGAGGGATGAAAGGAGGGAGGCAGCAATGGAGGGATAATGAGGGAACAAAAGACACAAGAGATGGAAACAAGATAGTATTCTGATCAAGTCTCATTTAATAAATATAACCAAGGGATTTAAATAGTGAAGAAATGAGGGAATGGGCCAAAAGGAGGATGTGAGGGAGGCAGAGTGTCCTTCCAAGGAAAATGTAGGCATTCTGCTATCATATAAGTTGCTGTACAATAAGCATGCAAGCTTGGATTCTTTCAGGGTCAGGCTGTGTCATATGTTTAACATATGGAAAATTACCAGTATGTTATTATCTAAAAGAATAATAGGAAAGCTGGCTGATAAGATGCTAACTTTGCTCTGGGTTTCCCCACATGTCCTCTTTTTTAAATATATTATAAAAGTTCCATGAGGTTGGATATCCTTGAGGGGACTATGCCTGTTTTAGGTTAGAGATATTCTTGGATCAGTAGTGAGGGATAGCCATACCAATCATTGGAGATTACATCTTGTGATGGCCATTCCTGCCTTAAGGGGCTATTGGGGCAGGACACTCTCTGTCCTTCCTCTGTTGTCCATCAATTTCTAACCAGCCCTTTTCACCAAGAAGAGAATGATTCTGATGGATTTATTGATACATAGGTTTAACTGTGTATTGTCTAGAGTTCTTCTTGACTCTCTCCCATGTCAGCCATATCAAGGTAATGATAATGCACTTGTATGGGTTGCATATTTATAGCATCAATTTGATTTTGAATGAATGCCATCAATTTGTTCAACAGAAAAGGTCCGAGCAATAAAAGAATTATCAAGTATGTCAAGGAGAGGACCTAGCAGGGGAAGGAGATAAGGCAGGAGCCAATTTCAGGCACTCCAGATGGGTTGATCAAACAGCTCTCTGCAATGCTTCTCAAGCTCTTCTTGATGTTTCTTGATTCTGTCTATAACTATTCCGGATTTGTTAGCATAAAAGCAGCATTTTTGTTAAAAATCAAGCAAATGCCTCCCTTGTTGGCAATGAGTAAGACTGGCCCTCTTCTATTTTGTAGGACTACCTCTGCTAGAGAGTCAACTTGGTCCTGAAGGTCCTGGACTGACCAGTAAATCATCTGTATATCATCAGCATGCTCTTGAGACAGCTTAGAGTATGATTTTATTGCCACTCCCATGCCTGGAGAACCAGACTCTTAAGTGTACAACTATTTTTCTGCATGAACACATAATTAGGCAACAAGGAATCATTAAATACAGGGACTTCTAGGGGCCAGGAGGCACCCAAGATCAAACATAAACAACAGTCTTCTGATAGGCTAGGGTTGTAATGTTTAAAGGGTAATGGGGAGCAGACAGTATATCTGAGGTTTGTGAGTCTATGTCTGCACTTCTGGGTTTGGGAAGTAATAATGGATGATAATCTATATTACCAGAGAATCAATCATAATTTGGAATTTTTCTGGGACTATGATTTCTCTAACCTGGTCTGTCAGGCCACCATCAGAAACATGAATGGAGGCTATCTCATCCCAGCATGCTGGTTTTCCAGGTGAAGCAAAGCATGAAGCCTGTTTGAGTCAAGAACCTGAGGGATATTTCCTCAGTCTCCTCCAAAAGAGCCTTCATAGGTTAAAAAGTAGACTGCTGTAATGTAGGGTCAATTATTATGAATGCACTCTTGAAAGGTGCCATAACATCTGACATTCATTGTATCCACAAAGTTGCACTCCTTTGGACAAGGGACTGGTGGTCCTTTAATGGTCGGAATGAGCTTAGGTTTGTTAACACTTATTCAGGCGTGAGTGACTCCCCTGTCAAGGGCAGACTGCACAGATAGATAAGCTGTTTTATGTCTGCAATCAACATATCAAGTGAATGCACCAGTAGCACAGTAGTTTCCTACTCTGCAATCACATTGGGCTCCATATGACTATTTTATCAATTCATTAGTGTCACTGGGCTGATCAAATCCTTCTTCTGAGAGAGGGGCCAATAGCAGGGAGGCCCAAAATATAATGTATGTCTTCATCTCTGGAAAATAGAAAAGAATAAAAATTATCAGGAGGGACAATTCCCCCTGAAAGAATTTATGTTATCATCTATTTGTTCAACTAATCTCTCAGGAAGTCATCTGGCTGAATTCTTTTCTTTGTCCTCATTCCAAAATTAGTACTGGGTCAGCACCTTGTCATGTTTTATCTAGAGGTTCTCTCCACTTGACCATGGTGAAGGTATTCTTTGTATCAGAGTTCCAGAATCGCATGGCACAGATTTTCCATCATCATGCAGATTTTAATAATTATTAATGAAGAGAGCATCTGTTAGGATATCTCTTGGCATGCCTTTGGTGGGTTGTCAGATTCCCCCTGCCTTTAATTTATTAATAGTGAACTTAAGCGTGAGGTTAGCTGTTTCCACTATACCTTGTCCTTGAGTATTATATGGGAATCCTGTAATATGTTCAATATCTAATTGTTTGCAAAAGGCCTTATAATTGGCCCTGAGGTATCCAGGTCTATTATTAGTCTTAATTTGTTGGGGGTACTATTGACAGAGAATGCAGCCAGCAAATGGCAAATTATATGTGTATAATTTTTCCACTTTGGAGAGAAGCAAATATAAAACTACTATATGTATCTATATTAACATGAATATATTTAAGATGGTCAAATTTGGTGAGATGGGTCACATCCATTTGCCAAATAGCATTCGGTACGAATCCCGGAGTGTTTACTCCCAGATGGGGAACTGTCAAATGTTGGATACATTCTGAACATCTTTTTACTATATGTCCGACTTGTCCCCTAGTAATGTGATATATGTGGCACAAGGTATGGGCACAGAAGTGATGTAATGAGTGTCCTTGGAGTGCTGCTTCGATGCCTGTGTTTTGAGTGGAATCAGCAAACAGGACCAAAAAACAGAAGGTTGAATGATCAGCTAAGTGATTCCCTTAGGATAAGCATCCAGGGTGTCCAGAATGAGCACAAAGATGCCCATAAAAAAGAAGGAAAATTTCTAGTGCTTATGAGAGAAATTAGCTGCCTAAACATATTCCCAGTTTCAGAGATTTTTTTTTTACCAATCAACCTGTTCTTTGGTGTAAGAGTGAATAATAAGGTTTGGTTCCTGGCCAAAGTAGGCCTTTGCATGTTTTCTGCCCATCACAATGATGTCTGAGATTAACTAAAAATAGGAATTTAACACCCTCTTAGGACTTATTGGTAAATGGACCCATAGTATTGGAGCAGTTTTCCAAAACACTGCCATGGTAACCTGTGTTGTTTTGCAAGTGATGAACCATAATGGGAAATAGTAATACATAAAGGTGACTTTTGCCTGCATCACATGATCCACAAGGGTTATAGTGTTACAACCTTCTGTAGCCTGTCTAACATCAGGGTGATTTTTTGAAAGAGTATCTTGTCTTGAAACATCTGAAATGCTGGATACATACAGGCATCTCTGTGTTGTAATTTCTCTGGGGCTATCTGTAACCTCTTTTTTGTTAGAGCATCACACAGTTCTTTATAACAAGATAATACCTCTTCCCATATTTGTCCTGCTAAAAGGATAACTTTCATATAATTCATGATATATACCTGTGGCCATGAGTCTCTAACTATTTGAATGCAACAAGGACTGACAGTGTGTGGGATTATTGGACATATCTTGGGGGAAGAACACGCCATTGGCACCAGCACATGGGTGCTTGAAAATGTGGAGGAGTGTTAGTAAAGGTAAAACCATTTTGGTCATCTGGATGCAAAGGTATAATACAGAATTGCCCCGACCAGTGGGGCCTAGTTATTCGTGGGTCGAGGTGGGCTAGAACCTGAAAATAATGGGAGAAAAAGAAGGAAGGAGACCAAGCAGTGCATTTGTTAAGGTCTAACTTTATTGATGTAAAAGGAGTTTTTAAAGCAAAGCTGGGAGGAAATGGGGAGGGGTAGCAGGCAAGGAGGAAATGGGGAGGGGTAGCAGGCAGGGAGGAAATGGGGAGGGGTAGCTTCTGCTAACTCCGGGGGTCCTGGTAATTATCCCAGACAGTAAACATCAGACAGTAAACGTCTGCTTATCTTAGTTCCTGGGCCAGGCCCATCTTAGTTCTGGGCACTCAGTACCTGGAATGAGTGGAAGAGACCACCTGTTAAGCAGGTTCCTGTATACCAAGATAATGCTCAATTAGAGTTCTAAGGTGTAAGCAATTCTGCAAGAGAATGTAACTCAAGGTCGGCTCCCAACATCTCCCCCTAATTTATTATATTTTATGGAGGGTCTGTCTTAGGCTACGCTGTGGGCACCCACAATAGGGACCCTGGGGATGGACTTGTCATTATGTGACAAATGGGTGGGTAGGACCTCGGTCTTAGGCTACATAGGGTGCATCCGCCCTCAGCACTCAAGGACACAGTCAAAAATCAGGCAAGAAACTCATGCAAGAAGAGTGGGCTCCTGAGAGACGGACCTATGCTACTCCTGTCATTGAGGGAACTACAGCCATATAGGAGGGTCTTCTTCCGATCTGTGGCACCGCGATATTCCCATCATTGACGTCTCCATATCCATGAGAACCAGGTCCTCTGTTTTTCGAGTCCTGTGAAATCAAGTCCTTGCCTGGGGTGGGGGGTGGTTTAGAATCAGCATTGTCACCATTCTCAGAGCAGCCCTGTTCCTTTTCTAAAAGCTGATGGTAGTGTAAAGAAACAGGTTTTTCGAGTATGGAATCAATTTGGGTTTTGATCAATCGAGTTAATTTCTGGAATGCCCAAGATCCAAAAGTTAGCAGCAGTAATAACCCCACCAATGGTCCCAGGAGGGAAGGAAGGAGGGTATAAATAGTTGAATTGGCTAATGCAAGGATCAATTCTGCAAAGGAAGGATGTCCAGGGGTAAGGTGGGTTGAAAAGTTCCTGTGACCTCCACAGGGGAGAGGAAGTTCTAGCAGAGGGTCTAGCAGGAGGCCTATGAGGGACGTTTTCCTTCCGAAGTCACTGGACACCTTCGTCGATAGTTGAGCATAGTTCAGAATACCTGTTGCTGGATAGAACAAGGGAGAAAATGCCTGTCCCCACTCCAGAGGCGGCAATAAGACCGAGGAGAGAGATGGTGAGGACAGAAATAGGCTCTTTGTGCTGCCTAGGTAGAGGAGAGAAGTCCCTTTCCTCCCATAAGGGAAGGAAGTCATTAGGGTGATAGTAAAGCAGAAGAGGCAAAAGCTTGATTAAAATACAAAAGGCAGCTGTGGCCAGGCAGGGGGATGAGTACCTGCCTGCCAAGCATGGTTGGGAGGGACAATGTGTGAGTAAGTCAGGAGAACAGGTTCTGTTACAAAGATGGCTATATTGAGGAGCTTCAGAAGTAAAAATACATAGCCCTAGGCCAGAGACCTGAGTAACAGAGATTCCATGAGTGGAATCTGTATGCCATCTGCAATGACCAGAATTTTGTCTCCCAAAATCACTATCACTTCATAAGAAAGGCCAAAAATAATAACATAGCCAAAAATCCTCCATGAGCTCTGGAGATGTCATTGTCTGGCCTCTGGACCTTCTGGTGTTCTACATTATATGTCACTGAAGGATGTCTGCTAAGGGGAAATGCAGGTAGAGATAAGCAGGTTGTTAGCAGGGGAAGAGGTCTCAGGAGTTTCTAATTACCTGTATAAGGAGTGTAAGCCCTAAATTCTACTTCTCAGGAAGTTGGGGGAGAAGGTAGATCAGGACTGAAAGTTGCTATCTTTTAACTCTATGAGCTATTCTAAGACTTATGCCATGATCATTTCTGGCAATTCCTCCTTTTTTTTTTTTTTTTTTTTTTTTAAAGTAAGAAGGTGGGCTATTGACACTATGTCACCATGAGTGGGAGCAGGGATCCTGGTCTCCCTAGATAGTTATGTGACATGTATCCTGAAGCAAGCAGTCTAACCCAGCCTTCACAGGCAAGATTGTTCAGGCCCTCCACGATGTCTTTTTGAGGAGGGAAGGTTTTTTTTTTTCTGACATCGAACTTCATGCAACCAGGTATAGTCCCATGAAGCTCAGGCATGGTAGGTGCCTTTGGTGGCTTCTTTATTGCACTCATAGGTGCACCTCAGAGATGTTTTATTTTGTCAATAGCAGAAGGAGGCTTTCCTGGGAAGTGACCCCCTAGGTTATGGTGGGTTGTCACCTTTTAAAGGCTCACCATGACCACATACATTGAGGTCAAGCCTGTGACTTGGATAGGCTTTGTCATCAGGGAGTCTGTTGGCTGATAAAGCCTCTTAATGGCCTAAGGGCCTAAGGCAAGTAGAATTAAGGAGCCAGCAAGTGATAAGGGAGTAGGGTGGTACCCAGCCTGGTTCCTATTTTCGCTGCTTCTGTATAGAAGCAACATTCCTTTCTTGAGTGTTGCACAAATCTCTCCTTGTTCTAAAGAATGACCCCTGAGAGAGACTGAGAGAGAGGAGGTAATTATACTCCCTAGATCTCAGGTCTGGTTTTTTCTGTTTCATGCATCTCACCAAGTGGTCTGGCAGCCACAGGGCCTCATTTTCTTCCTGTAAGAAAACACAAACATGACCTCGACCTCCCTCAATCCCCTAATAGGACAGGGTTGGGCCTTTTCCATAGTCTAGTGCATGGATCATTCCATTTGACTTGAGTAAAAGTCTCTTTGAGTTCCATCATATCAGAACTTGTCTGCCATAGATTGCTCATGGCATCCACATTTAAACATTTTTTAAAATGAAGATGCTTGATTTAATGCATCTTGTGGAGACTGGGAACAAAACTCCCTTCTCCTTATAAGTTGTATTTTTAAGGAGCTATGAGCATGATCCACAATTCCTTGTCCTTGAGGATTATAAGAAATGCCTGTTATATGTTTAATTTTTTATTGTGCAAAAAATGTTGAAATGCTTTACTAGCATCTCCAGATCCATTGTCTGACTTTTTGGAACTCCCATGTAAGCAAAACATTTTAAACAGTAACTTCATAGGCTTAGTGGCTTCTCCAGTTTGTGCAGTGACCATTAAGAAGCCTGAATATGTATCGACTGTCACATGCACATACTTTAATCTGCCAAGTTTTGCAATATGAATAACATCCATTTGTCATGAATAATTAGGAAGCAGGCCTGAGTTACCTGTAATTCCAATAGTAGTTACAGGTAAATATTGTTGGCACATATTACATTGTTTGACAAATGTTGAGCAGTCTCTGTAGTTAAACCAAACTGCTTTCTTAGACTATTACTATTTTGATGATGAAAGCTGTATGACTGTTGAGCTAATTTTTCTATCAGCTGACTCATTACCTTTAGCCAGTGGGTTAGGAAATTTGAATGAGCTCTTACATGACCCACAAAGCACAGTGGCTCTCTTTAAAATGAATGGCATTTTGAATTTGCTCAAACAGCATTTTAACCTGATTGTTACTAGTTCCAATGTATGGAACTATCTCTAAAACTTGAAGAATTCTGAAAACAGTATGACTATCAGTATATAAGTTAAATGAATCATTTATTAGAAGCTGAAAAACTATTGTTAACAGCTTGTAACTCAACTATCTGAGCTGAAGATGAATCTGTCTGTACTACATATTCTTTTTCATCCAAAACATAAGCTGCTTTTCTGTTAGAAAAACCATCAGGAGAAAATAGCAGCATTTTTTACAAGAGAACTCCTTACAATTTTAGGGAATACAAAAGGTTGTATTGGTACAAATTGTAACAGTCTACGACTGGAAACTGATTATCAATTTTCTCCAAAAATTTAGCAAAAGCTGATGAACCAAAATTTATAAATAATAAAAGCTTGAAAACTTAGGCCCTAAATCTATACAGAAAAAGAGAACTTCTAATGATAAAAGAAAGTTAACTCCTTAAGTCAGGAGTGCCTCACCATCTGAGTAAACATTCCTTTCCATGTTAATTCCTGGTTGTAAAGGTTTAAAATAACCATTAACTTACTATCTGGTATAGGAAACGTGTATTATGCTTGGTTCTCTAGCAAAATATCTCTTAGACTCCATACAGCATTTTGTACCATACAAGCTACTGTTTTAAAATAATGATTCAACATTTTGGTTGAGGAAACCAAAGTAATGCAAATGTAACCATAACAATAGTCCCCTAGTCATAAGAAAGAAGTCAGACTATGTTATGTGGAAAGCACATAAATCTCCCATGGTTTAGCATACTCAATATAGCAGATCTGTTGATGTTGGATTGTATTCTCCCATTGTAGAAGAATTTGTCTCCCCTCTTTAGCTGTCTGGGTGACTGAGGATCACTATTTCCTTTAAGGATATTGCTTAAAGGCTTTAAATTGCCAGTAGATGCTTTTAAAAAGGACGTAACCATTGAGTTCCCAATAATTTCTGGAAATCATTTAATGATCACAAGCTATCTTTATTTTTTACTATTTGAAGCCTAATTTCTTTAGGATGTAACATAAGTCCCGAATACTTTTGAAAACTTTTTCTAGTCTGACCTGTAAAGCTCTCTTTAGCTGACAAGGTCTCATTTGCATTTTCACTAACACCTTTCTAGGAGCCTGACAGAGCTGCAGTTCCCTGAGGCTTTTTCTCAATAGCTTTTCACCAATCTTACATTAACCTCCATTCTTTCAATTTTCTTTTAACCATCAAAATTTATGAAGATTTCTGTATTCTCTACTCTGCTAAACTTTTTTGAACCATCCATAGAGATTTCTCTGGCTCTCAGGCCATTTTGGCTTTGGCCATTTCCTGAGGACTGCTGTGAATCTGATGTCTCTTTTTGCCATATCTGAAGCAATTCAAATGGTATTTTTTGTTAGGATTTACACATTCATAATCATATTCCATACATGAATTTGTGTGGCCACAACATACATACAGAACATACATACATACATACATACATACATACATACATACATCTTTTAGCCCTCTTTTTTCTAGGCGACGATTAGTTTGTTGAAAATAAAACATCCTTAACTGAAATCTCTTATAATGTGGCTGTCATCTATATTCTTCACATGAAACTCAACTTCCTCTTTCTCAAAAGGAGTACTTTAAGTCCCTAATGAACTTTTTCCTCCTTGACAAGGATTAACCCATTATTATGGAATGGAAAGTGGAGTGGGGGGGACTCACCAGGAATCGCGTGCTCATGAGCTGTGAGGACGGATCCCTACTCGCCTTGCTGCAGCTCTCATGTCTAGCCTACAAGTCAGGCTCTCTTCTAGGTGTGCGCTACCGATGTTTCTTCTTCAGGGATGGGGTGTCCTTTCTGGTAGAAGCCCTCCCTCGGGGACCACGTTGGGCGCCACTTGCCCCGACCCGCGGGGCCTAGTTATTCGTGGGTCGAGGTGGGCTAGAACCTGAAAATAATGGGAGAAAAAGAAGGAAGGAGACCAAGCAGTGCATTTGTCAAGGTCTAACTTTATTGATGTAAAAGGAGTTTTTAAAGCAAAGCTGGGAGGAAATGGGGAGGGGTAGCAGGCAAGGAGGAAATGGGGAGGGGTAGCTTCTGCTAACTCTGGGGGTCCTGGTAATTATCCCAGACAGTAAACATCAGACAGTAAATGTCTGCTTATCGTAGTTCCTGGGCCAGGCCCATCTTAGTTCAGGGCACTCAGTACCTGGAATGAGTGGAAGAGACCACCTGTTAAGCAGGTTCCTGTATACCAAGATAAGGCTCAATTAGAGTTCTGAGGTGTAAGCAATTCTGCAAGAGAATGTAACTCAAGGTCAGCTCCCAACACAGAATCGGTCCTGAAGCTCAATTATGATTTTCAAATATCCCAAGGGAACTGCAACAGGGAGGGGAGGCCCAGGTGCAGGCCCCCCCATCAGGAACAGAGTTTTATTACAGCTCTAAGGTTCTGCAGCAGATACCATTTTCCTGATTTCTTTTTAATAACAAAGATGGGGGTATTCCAGAGAGAAGTGCTAGGTAGAATATGGCCAGCCTTAAGCTTTTCCTGTACAAGCTGTTGAACAGCTGTGAGCTTTTCAGTGGTAAGAGGCCATTGTTAGACCTGTACTGCCTTTTTTCTCTCTGCTTATTGTCTGTCATGTGTCCTGTCACCCTGTGTCCATATTGCAGTGATGCAAGAAAGTATGAGCAAAATTACACCTTTCTCATAGTACTTATGTCAGGCATTTTATCACAGGGACAAAAAGTCTAACATGTAGGATGGGCAGAATCTATCCCAGCCAGGTTCAAAACCATCATATAGAACCTAGGAAATCAAAGCAAGGCCTGGAAGGTCTGCCTACTGTGCTCCCTACCAATCAGAATCATGGGAAGGGCACCAGTCTCAATCCCTTAAGAGATGCTCTAGGTTGCACACAGCTCATTGGTGAGAAAGAGATGGCAGGAACATCTAACTTTCTAAAGCACAGAGGAGGATGCAAAATTTTGATCGCTTCATCTACACCTGAAGCTACCACCTGTCAAGTGGGATTACCTGACTGCATGGTGACCTCTCTGAGATCAGGCTCCTGGGATTCCTGCACGGGATTAAACAGGCCCATGTCACAACAGTGTATCCTATGCTGCACTTAAGTCATACAGAGTCATAGTCCAGGAGTGGAACTCATATCCATGCATTAATGTGAAACCCCACTTACCATTCACCAATATTTGGGTATGTAGCATTCCAGATGACATTTAAGGCTCTTCCAGTCCTGATGTCTGATTTGACCATATATTCTTGAGCCAGGATTTGCTGGCTGACAAAAAGGATCACCCAAGGTCCAGTCTTTCTAGTTCTGAAGAATAAAAGTGAAGAATCTATTCCAAATCCTTCAGTTAATATAAAAGGCTCACTTTAAATGTTTTTAGCATTAGTTTAGTTTGCATTTATTAACTATAATGCTTTATTAAGACATATGTTAAAGGTTATATTATTAATTTAATATAGGAGGTCTGCTAGAACTGTATTATAATTGTCCATTTTATTAACCTCATAGGCCTGTAATGGATGTCTTAAGTAGACATCATTAACAGAGGTGCTAGGCAAATTCAAATTGGAGTCAGTTACATCCTTAATAAATTCTCACCAGCCTTGAAGGACAAGCATTGATAAGTAGGCAAACACAGAATTGGACTTCAAAAGAAAAGGTGTTGGAGCATCAGGACATCCAGAATGGACAGGGCTCTGAGGGTTCACCATTCTGTGCACCACAAGAATTTGACAAAGATGTTTGCCAGCCACCAATATAGCACTCAGGAGTGAAGGCCTTGGCCTTTTTATGCATTCACAGAAAAGTTTTCTGTCTTTGTACTCCATTGGGCAGAGATCCCAGGAGGGGAGGGGTGTGGAAGGGCAGAAGATGGGGGCAAAGAAGGGAATGGAGAGAGAGAAGCATAAAAGAAAGGGGAGAATTGTGACATTGGCCTATAGACTAAGCACAATGGGACTGACTCAGATAAGACTGGTTGGTTGGGATGGTGAATGAAATGAGATGAGATGTATACACTACATTGCTCCTGCCTCCACCAAGCAATCACCAACTCATTCATGTGATGCATCTTTGCAAAGCCTAAGACTGACTCCATATTTATCTCAGTTGACCTCCCTCCAGTCAGCATTTAACATGAGTAACCATTCCTCATCTCTATCCCCACCCTCCTAAATTTCCCAACCTTAGTAGCCAAGAAATATGCATATTAATAAACAATAAGCCTTTTTGTGTTAAGAAATAATAGTTTTTATTTAACCGGTTTCCACAACAGAACATTTTTTCTATAAAAACTTTACAGATTGTACAGTTTATATATAGTACAAATTACTGAACAAATAGTAGGTCCCACAGATGCAAAAATACTGTACCAATCCAACCATGGTAAAGGCAGATTTACACACTTCACAGCACTCCACATGGTGGGGAAGAGTCAGTTCTGAGTATAAACTTCAAAACTGTACAAAATTTTGATTTTATTTCAATCATACATTCAATATGATTGCAAGCTCAGAAGGCTAAGTATTAATAGGAGCCAGTAGTCAGTAATCAGGGCCCATTCCAAGGGGGTACTCGTGAATATGGTACTGTGCACAGTATATGGCAGACATAAAAGCAGAGACTGCAAACAATCAATGTCAAATATGAGGTAGTTCTTTTCTGTTTGGAAAGGAGTTTCTGTATTTAATCGTGTGCCAGGGAATTTTATATTAAATAAAATATACTCAAAGTAAACCTAAAAATTACACTTTATAAACATAAAAATATTTTTGGTGTAATACATCAATCATATCCGCAGATAGACACACAAAACTATGCAAAGTAGTATTTCTTATCCAGCCACAAGAAGCACTTATGTAGTTATTTTTTTTTCAAAAGGATCAGAAAAACTGTTTAAACTCACTAATGCTAATTCATAACTTATCAAGTAGCATTCAGGTTATGGAGTGACTCATGGACAAGGCACCATCTGTTTAACTCTACAGACACAATTTCTTCATGTATTTGATAAGAACAGGATGCATTAAAAAGGGAGAATTGGTGGGCATGACAGCATGAACCCACAGTTTTTGTAAGATTTTCCATCAATGATGCTTTTCCTACAAAGTTGTTTTTCATTTTATTAGAACCTTTTTCAGCATTGGGGTTCTTGCACCTTCCCTATCCCCCTAGATGCAGAACATGTTTCAGACATTTCTGTACCTCTTTAGGTGGAGGGAGGAGGATGAGGCTGGCTAGCATTCTTTAGAGTCTGTGATCGAGATTAAAAACAAAAACAAAAAACAAACCAAATGAGTAAAACATTATTGCAAATTGTTCTGTCACCCAAAATGAAAACATAATTCCTTTAAAAACAAAATTAGAAACAAAACAAAAAAGAACACAACAAAACCCCCACAACTAGCTTACAAGAAAATTAGAGCTTCTAAGAGCAGCCTGGTGCTAAATTACATTTTTATACTGTGTATGCATGAGTATAAAATGAAGATGCCTGGACAAAGACTCTTTGTAGTTATTTTAAAGTTACATTACTTAAAATTTCCTAGGTACTAAATAGCTTGGTTATTACTAGTCCTGCTTCCAAGCATGAGCTACTGTTGAGGATGGCCTTGGCAAGTAGGAGCCACTGATGTCCTGTTCAGCCTGCCACTCAAAACTCATCTATTTTCCTCTGCAAGTAACTTAACATGGAGTCCATGCCCTGGGCCGAGTTCCAGATTCTCCTCAGCACCTCACATTCTCTCCCGTTGGCCTGCTCCAGCTCCACCTTCATGGTACAGTGCACTAGGGCTTTGGATTCCTCCAGGAAAACCGGGTTACATGAAGCCAACTCCATGATTTCCTGGGTGAAGGTCTCTGGCAAAAACACCTTGGAGAACAGGTCCTTCGCACATGCCTCCTGTGCAGTCATCTTGTGCCCACTGAGCAGCATTTCATTTGCAGACACTCCTCCCATAATCTTGGGAAACATAACTGTAGAGCAGCCATCTGGACTCTGTCCGATGGTGGTATAGGGTGTTTGAAACCAAGCGTTTTCTTAGCCCAAACCACATCACAAAGAGGCAATATGGATGCTCCTAGTCCAATGGCTGGGCCATTTACTGCTACAATAATAGGCTTCTTACACAGAATGAAAGTATTCATTACGTTTCTGATAGCATCTGCCATCTTAGTGATTTCTCTCTTTGTCTCATCTGTGAGATGCTGTAGAAAATAAAGTTCAGGCCACAACAGAAGACGCTGCCCACAGCGCTGAACAGCACCAGCTTGCTGTCGTCGGCCACAGCAGTGCTCAGGGCACTCTGAACTTCTTTTATCTCCTCTGGATTTAGTGAGTTATTCTCTGATGACTTTGTGGATAACAAAATGTGGGTGAAGGCATCCTGCTTCCTGACGACAATATCTCTGTATCTGTAGAAACTCTCTGCCTCACAATGAAATGCAACCGCTTTTCAAAAGGCTGGTCTCTTCTGTTGTCAATAAATTTCCTTTTCCAGCTGTCATTCCTGTAACATATGTCTGTATGCTGGCTGTTCCATTGGCGGTTAGTGCATCCATGAACAGAGATGAACTTTTTCAATTAACAGCTAAGTCCCTGGGCATGGCAGCAGTCACAAGACCAGCAACCTGAGGCCCTAGAGGATGTATTGGGGCCTGCTCCCCACCCTGGCTCATTCTGCACCAGGGCCCAGCAAAATTCCAATGGGCTTCTCTGCAGTCACCGCTGGTGCTGTGGTGTCCTTGGGACCCTGCTCCACAGGATCTAGCTTCTCAGGGCTCTCTGCCTGGAAGCAGTTCACTGAGGTCCCACCCTTTACAGGGCTCTTGTGCATGAAAATCTTGATCCCTGACTTGGAAAGACTTATGTTTCAGCGGTTTGCAAGAGACAGGGCTGTGTTTTTCCTGAACTTCTGTTTGGTAGCCAACACCCTGCTATTTTGGCTTCATGGTCTTTGCCTACCACAAGTGTTTTGGGGACAAGTGAGGTTTCTGTGGGTGGACCTGGAGATCTGTTTCTGGGCATTGCTGGGGAAAGTCTGTTGGTATGGGCCAGGCTACCTTCCTTCTGCCTGTCACTGTGGCACCGGTTGGAGTCATGGATGTATTCCTCACAGTTCACCAGGTGCTGCTCCGGTTCCCACGTGTCATCCTCACTCTCATGGCCTATCCAACGCACCAGATACTCTGTTTTTCATTTATTGTTTTTCCTTTTGTCGACAATTCTTTCCACCTGACTGGAAGCCATGGGGGAGATTCAGTCGAGTTTACTCCTTCTCCAGAGGCATACAAACCAGTACTACTCAAATACAACTCTTCACCAGGCACCATAGCTATTTTCCACCTCTGGAGAGCAATAACTGAAAACAAAATTTGAGGTATCCTCTTTCTCCCTGCCTTCACCCACAACAGCCATTTACCTAGAACAATGCTACAGCAGGTGGGTCACATGACTGGACTGCTCTCCCCCAAAACATTTGTGTCTTCAGAACTTAAGCTCACCCTGAGTCTTAATTGCCATGAACAAGAACAAACCAAGACTATTTTCTGCCAGGCAGGAACCCATGCCAGCTCCACACTACGACCTGTGTTTTCTACAGGATTGATAGACTGCAATAACCTTCCAATGTGCTATTATCCAACAGCCTAATTCATGTAACAGATATTTACTGACCACTCACTGAAGCTTATGTTCTTCTGTGGAGACCCTGATAGCCACATGGACATCATTACAGTAGCATGTTATAGTAGCAGACCCTCCTTGGCTGTGTTAAATGAAACATAAGTATATCCTCAAATGATGGAGACAGAGGCTCAGGGGCTGTTGGAGTAGAGCAGATGAAGCTGAGTCTGGAATCTTGTGGCAGCTCAGTACTATGCTGGCTCTTTACTTTCTAATGCAGTCTCAGCTGCAGCTCAAAACACATGTGGCCATGTTCAGAGGCTTCCCTTGTGGGGCACACAAAGGAAGTGCTTATCCCACAAATGCCACTAGGTCCTCACACCTTCTGTGCCTCCTCTACCCTCCTCATCCAGCATCCTTTTGTCCTTTCACTCAGATGAAGCTGCTGAACTTATCAGGATTGCCAGAGTCCTCACCAGAGTGACTGGTCACTGTACTTCAGCTTGGTTCCAGACATGAGCCTGGGATATCTTCCTGCCATGGGTCTACATCTTTACCTGTTCAGGCTGCTGTCACAAAACCACCACACATCAGGTAACTGCAGTCACAAAACAACCACACATCAGGTAATCTATAAAAGACTTGAGTGTTTCTGGGTGCCTGCATGCCCAAGGTCAAATTGATATTAAGTAGAGACCCAATCTTTAAGATAGCTGTCTGGCTGAGACATGACCAAGGATCAAATCATCTCTGGTAACTCTTTCAAATGAGTCTAAATCATTTCATTATGATAGCCTTCATAAATCATTCATCTCTGAAAGGCTATGGTGTCGGGCATGCTTGTGATTCCAAAGCTTGACAGACTGAGACAGGAAGAACATGCATTCAATGCAAGCCTGGGCTACATAGTGAGATGCTGTCTCTGAAATCCCAAGGTTGGGAATGTGGCAAGACTCTGGGTTCCATCCTCAGCACAGAGGAAGATAGAGGAGAGGAAGACTACATGGAAAATGATGGAAACAGGGTCAAGCCCAAGTAGATACTCACCATATTTTCTCGGTCTTGTTTCATATTTTTGAATGGATGGCTCCTAACACCAAGACTTGTAGTTTGAGAACGGTCATGCTTTGCCATTGTATATATGTCCCCTACATCCCCAAGATAACTGCAGCCACAGCCTTGGGGAAGGAGGACACAGGGCCTGGTCTGATCCAGAGGTCTCTCTAAACAAAGCCCAGATACCAGGGGTTTAGATGTTTCATGTCCTGCTGTGATTTGTCAGAGAATTTGAACACTGAGAAATCTATCAGAGTCTTAGGGCTCAGAAAAAGGCTAGCTCTGCAGGTGTTAAGTGGAAGTCCACAAAGCTGGAATAATCAGGCACTTGTAGGTCACCTCACAGGCCAACATTTCATCATGTGTCATTCAAAGAAATTTCATTGATCATCCCACCAGGATCTGTCTGTCTCAGCCCATCTTGAAGTGGGAGTGCCATGGGCTAATGTCTCCAAACTAGGTATCATGAATTCAGCTTGTCTTGTCATTAAGATAAAAGGGGGGGAGGATGGAGAGATGACTTCATGATTAAGACAAATTGCTATGTTTTCAGAAGATCCAAGTTCAGTTTTCAGCACCTACCCACCGAGTGTGTTACAACTACATGTAATTCCAGTTCCAGGGAATGCAACACCATTTTCAGATTTCTATGTACCTTTGCATGTACATGCCAAACATAAATTGTTGAAGGCATACATGAAAACATTCAGAAAATAAAAACCATTTTACATAAAATTTAGCAGGGGCAACAACTTCTATTTTTTTAAGAAATGAGATAGACTATGTAATAAAACACCAAAGTGCTGCCAAGCAGTGATGGTACATACCTTTAATCTCAGCACAAGAGGCAGAGGTAGGTTAGTGTATGTCGGTTCAAGCCAGCCTGCTCTACAGAGCAAATGCTAGACATCCTAGGCCGTTCCATGAAGAAATGCTGTTTCAAAATACATCAAGAAAAAGTTAGAGAGAGAGAGAGAGAGAGAGAGAGAGAGAGAGAGAGAGAGAGAGAGAGAGAGAGAGATCGATCATAGCTCAGTGTCTTCTCAGGGGAGAATGTGAGAGAACTTTCAGAGTGTGAACCCACACACACACTATCTCAGCTATCTTCACAGACTGTGGAGGTCTCTGTGCTGGCTCAGTCACCACTCATCACCATCCATATGTCTGCTGTATATTGGCTGGGGCTGTCCTAGACTGCCTCCCAGGAATTAGCTTTAAAATGGACTTGTGACTCTATCTTGAACAATAATAACAGTGTAGCAATTTTACATTATTTGCCCAAATTTTCTTGTGTTTGAGTGGACTAATAAATCCTAGCTGATACCATGAACAGAAGAGATGTGTGTCATTTGAAATCTACAACATGTGAAGGCCAGTGGGAGACTCTCCAAGGCTATGTTCCCTTTGCTCATCCAGTGACACATTTTAGATGGAACTGTTCCCTCAGTGGGGTCCCTGAGTGACCTGAGGAAGAATGAAACCCTGTGATTTTCAGTCTTCACTGTCAACTTGACAGAGTCTGGAGTCACCAAGGAGACCACCCTCCAGTCCTACAGTGAGGGATCATTTAACCTCTGGGAAGGACTGGAAAGAATCATATTGATTAGGCTTCTTCAAATGGGAAGTCTCACATAAAGTCTCTGGCCTTGTGTACAGCATGGTAGAAAAGTGAGAACACTAGGTGAGCACAAGCAACTTCACTGTTTCTTACATGGAGATGCAGTGTGACTAGCTGTCTCAAGCTCCTGCTGCCATCACTTCACACCATGACAGAATTTACCCTTTAACTGTGAGTGAAAATATACCTGTCTTATGTAAAGTGGTCTATTTTAGGTTATTTTATCATAATAGCAGGAAAGGTGTTTAAGACAGCCACTTTATTTTACTACCATAATCAGCAACAGAGAAATAGTCTTTTATTTGAACTCACAGAAGTTTAGGACATTTTCTTCCTGATATATAACCTAGTTTATCCTGACTCTTGCAAACCAGTAGGGCAGTATAGAGCTTCCTTTGTATCTAAGAGTAAGATACAGAACAAGAGCTTGTAAATATGTCCTTTGTCTTTCTCAAAAAACTACCATGTCAGGAAAAGAAACTTGGATGTCATGTTTTTAATGAAATTGACACCAACAGAATTAAAGCTTTCAATGCTCAGGCCCAGTAGGCAGGACTATTTAGAAGTGATTGGGATGTATAGTCTTGTTGGAGTAGTTGTGTCACTGGTTGTCGTCTTTGAGGATTAAGAGCTAATGCCATTTCCAGTTCTCTCTCTCTCTCTCTCTCTCTCTCTCTCTCTCTCTCTCTCTCTCTCTCTCTTTTCCTTCTCTGTCTCTCTCCCTCTCTCTCTCTCCTTGCCCCTTGCCCCTCTCTGCTTTGGGAGAGATATAAGTGCTCAGCTCCAGCTTCAACACTATGCCTGACTGAAGGTCACCATGCTCCTTGCTGTGGTAACCAAAAATTTACCCTCTGAAACTGGAAACAAGCCTCTAATTAAATGCTTTCCCTTATAGCATAATTTGTTTATGATATTTCTTCACAGCAATAGAAAAAAATTCAGTATAACACTGGGACTCAGCCCCTTCCTTAAAACCAGAAGCTACTATGAAGTAAAGCCAATACCCAAAGGAAAGCACTGGAAGAAAATTGCACAGAGAGCGAGAGAAGTAGAATCTTGGAAGCTGGATTGGTGTCTCAAGAGGTAAGAGCACTCGTTCTTGCACAGACCTGTGATCAGCTTCCTCAACCCACTTGGAAGCTTCCAACTGTCCTTAACCCAAGTCACAAGGGAACTGACACCCACTTCTCACCTCTGTGGGCAAAAGAAATCCTATTTGTATATGTACATACACAGGCAAATGCTCATACCCATATTGAAAAATAAGACTAGAAAAGTGGAATTGTGCAGGGTGTAGCCAAACCACTATTTCAGCCAGCCTCGAACTGCTCTGAATTCTCAACTCGCTGCTGTGTATAATAAATTAATTCTCCTTTTTATCCACTGTGCAGTTCAAATTGGCCTCAACTCATGATCCCCCGCCTCTGTCTCCCCTGTGGGATTATAAACCTGTGTTACCACACCTGAATGAAAGTTCTCTCTTACCAGTTTAAAATTGAATTTCTGCTACTTGTGACTGAAACCTTCTGAACAGATGAAAGGTTGTGAACATATTTTCCCCTCAAGTAACCATCAGAAGTATTGGTTTTCCAACTTTATGGAGGAGAAGCTACCCCCAAGTGCAAAGCCTCAACCAGGACCGCACATCTCTCCTCCTGTTCTGAATGTTAAGGAGCATGAAGAATGGATCACTCAGTTGGAAGTACAAAAAACAAACTCAAAATTGACCTATGCTTTAAAAAACAACAGTACAGGCATTCATCATGTAAGTTAAAAGTATAGAAGCATCCATAATTCTAAGCGAATTTGAATGGAAATGTTAGGAATCTGCTTCTCCCTATCTTAATAACACTTTCCTTCCATTTTATACTTTTTATTGATGTTTTGCTTTGCTTTTTATGACAGGCTCAGTCTCTAGATCCCAGCATTGCCTAGAATTCATGATCTCCCTGCTTCAGTTTCCCCAGGCTGGGATCATTGGTGTGCTTGGTCAGGAGCAGTCTTTGTGGGGCTGCAATCGGAGCCAGCTAAGCTGCCCCAAGTCCACACCTGAGTGAGGGAGTGTGGACAATAGAAAGGCAGGCTATAGACAACAAAGAAAAGACAAAGAGCCAGAGTAAATGTCAGGAGGACAGATGAGTCAATACTGAAATGCCACAAGTTTATTTTTCACCACTCTTATATACCTTATCCAAAAAAGGGAATCATGCATATGGAACAAACAGTCCTTTCCTCCTCACTTAATCTAAGGGTTCAGTAACCACACCTTAGCTCCAAACTTCTTGTTCCCTAGCCTCGAGCTGAGAGTAGCCACACCTCAGATTCAGGTCTGTTCTTATTTAGACTGATACAGCCAAATAACCTACAGCAGCCACACCTTTGAACTTTAGGTCTTCTGACTTGCTGTGGACAGCTTTGAACTCTCTGTTCTTGTGCCAAGAGGGAGTGGAGTAATCTATATGGGCACCCACATGCACCACCATGCCGTGCCCAACTCCCTATTCTTCCCTGTCACTTGGAATTTCTTGGCAATTAACAAGTGCTGGAATCATATGGTTCCATTTTAACCAGCTCTGCTTCCCAATGTGAAGGATATATATATATATATATATATATATATATATATATATATATATATATGTATATGTATATGCATATATATATATTTGTGCGTGTGTGTTTATTTAGTTCCCTCTCCTTCCCATGCCCCCCGACCCCCCATCACATTCCCCCCACCTCCTCCCCACCCCAGCAACCCACAGGGAGATTGGTGCCTTCCAGGAGGGATCATCAAAATCTGTCAAGTCATATGGAGTAAAGTCTAGGACCTTGCCACACCAGCCCCAGTGGAGACAGTGTAGCAATGCTGAGAGAAATCTCAATGGCTATCTGTCCAGAGGTTCGCACCACACGTGGTTACGCCTCCTGGGGAAAAGTGGTTCAGGTCCCTGCAGCTGCTTGCATGGCTGGCTGTTTGGAATGGGTGCTAGATGTGTTTTGTGCTATGATAACAATATTGCCTTTTATTCAAGGGATATTTTATTCAAGGGATATTTTAGCCTGTAAGCTCCACTAGTAATTCAGAGATGCCTAGAGAACACTTAGATATAGTTTCAGGAACTGAAAGAGATACAGATCAGCAGCAAATAGGTGGGTATTGCCCTCTGTGCCTTCAGACACAGATGCTAAGGTGCCAGTTGTGACTTCAGATGTCAGCCAGGGCCTGATAAATCAATTAGGGCTAAGGCTATAGGAAGCAGCCCACAATGAGACCCTGCCTGTAATTAACCTGCCCACAACAAACATGCTGTGGGATTCACAACAATACTCTAATTTGGGATCTTAGGGCCCCAAATCAACACTATAAAAGTTTACTATCTAGAGACAAAGATTAGCCTCTAAACTCAACAAATCAAATCTCTGATATGCTGACCACAAGCAGGCCAAAATAAACAGAGGTTCCTAATTATGCACTTGCTGAGAAACTTCAAAGGGAATTGTTAACATCTATAGAATGCCTGTTTATCTTTAAACTTTGTGACCAAAGATCTGTTCTTTGAGCTTTCTGTATAAAAACCCAATACTTTGAAGTAAACTTTGCAGCAGTTCGCAAACCTCCTCAGGTGTGTTTGTGTCTGTCTGTCAAGCCGAAGCCACTCCTGACCTGGTCATCCGAGTCTTGGTCTCCACACAGACCTGCAACCCACTGAGCAGTCTGTGGCAGCACCTCAGTCCCTCCTCTAGGCTAAGGGAGTATCCCTCCATGGGTTATGGCACCCAATGTTCTTTTGTGCACCATGGAGATATCCAGGTTACACTGTCAGAGGTCCCTTAGACTACCCTGGCCTTCTAACTGAGAACCATTTTCAGGGGGTCTGAGTTGGCACAATGCTGGTTTCTCAGCTATCAGTCTGGGAATCCATGAGCTCCCCCCTTGTTCAAGTCAGCTATTTCTGTGGGGTTCTTTAGCCTTGTCTTGATCCCTTTTCTTATCACTCCTCCCTTTCTTCAACTGGATTTCAGGAGTTTGGCTCAGGGTTTAGCTGTGGGTGTCTGCTTCTCTTTCCATCATCTACTAGATGAGGGCTCTATGATGGCATATAAGATAGTTATCAATCTCATTATCTGGGAGGGGCATTTAAGGTAGCCTTTCCACAGTTGATCAGATTGTTAGCTGGGGACATCATTGTTAGTCTCTGGTCATTTCTCTAGAATCAATGTTCTCTTCAAACCTATAATGGCTCATTCTATTATGCTGTCTCTTTATCCTCTCTCTCTGTCTCTGTCTCTCTGTCTCTGTCTTCTCCCTCTCCCTCTTCCTCCCCCCTTTCTATCTCATCTATTCATCCCCTGACTCAATATTCCTGATCCCACATTTTCTCATCTCCTCCCCTTCATTTTCTCCTAAGTCCTTCTCCACTTAATGCTCCCCCCTTCTGCTTGCAATATGCTCAGATCTCATTCCATTCTCCTTCTGTGAGGGACCTTGTATGAATCTCTTAGGTTCCTCCTAAAGCTGGTGATACATTTTTCTATGTCTAAAATGTATATATGAGTGAGCACATTCCATGTTCTTCTTTTTGTGAACAGATTAACTCACAGGATGGTTTCTTCAAGTTCTACCCATTTGTCTGTGAATTTCAGGATTCCATTGTTTTCTTCCAATGAATAATGTTCCATTGTGTAAATGTGCCACACATTCTTTATCCATTCTTCAGTTGAGGGGCATCTAGGTTGCTTCCAGGTTCCTGCTATTACAAATAATGCTGCTATGAATACAGATGAACAGATGTCTTATTACATGAATGTGGATATTTTGGGTATATGCCTAAGAGTAGAATTGCTGGGTCTTGTGGTAGACTGATTCCCATTTTCCTGAAGAACCGCCATACTGATCTCCAAAATGGCTGTACAAGTTTGCACTCCCACCGGAAGTGGAGGACTCTTCCCTTCTCCACATCCTTTCCAGCATAAGTTGTCATTGGTGTTTTCAATTTTAGTCATTGTGTCAGGCTTAAGGTGGTATCTCAGAGTTGTTTTGATTTGCATTTCCCTGATAGCTAAGGATGTTGGGCACATTCTTAAGTGTCTTTCATCCATTTTGGACTCCTCTATTGAGAATTCTCTATTCATTTCCATTATAGGATTATTTGGTGTTTTGGGGACTAGTTTCTTGAGTTTTTTGTATATTTTAGATATCAGCCCTCTGTCAGATGCAGGGTTGGTTAAGATCTTTTCCCATTCTGTGGGCTGCCCTTGGTCTGGTCAAATGTGTCCTTTCCCTTACAGAAGCTTGTAAGTTGAGGAGGTCCCATTTATCAATTGTTGATATCACTGTCTGTGCTACTGGAGTTATGTTCATGAAGCGGTCTCCTGTAGGAATTTGTTGAAGGGTACTTCCCACTTTCTCTTCTAATAGGTTCAGTGTGGCTGGATTTATTTTGAGGTCCTTGTTCCATCTGTACTCATGTTTTGTGCATGGTGATAGACATTGGTCTATCTGCAAGCTTCTGCACACCATCATCCAGTTATGCCACCACAATTTTATGAAGAGGATTTCCTCCTCCCTTTTATACTTCTAGCTGATTTTTCAAAAATCAGGTGATAGTAGGTGTGTGGGTTAATATCAGGGTGCTTTATTTGATTTCATTGTTCCACCTGTCTATTTTTGTGCCAATACCATGCACTTTTCAGGACTATAGCTCTATAGTAGAGCTTGAAATCTTGGATGGTGATGCCTCCTGAAATTCCTTTATTGTGCATGGTTGTTTTGGCAATCCTGGGGCTTTTGTTTTTCAATATAAAGTTGAGTATTAGTCTTCCACAGTCAGTGAGAAAGTGTGCTGGAATTTTGATAGGGATTGCAATGAATCTGCAGATTGCTTTTGGCAATATAGCCATTTTTACTATATTGAAACTACATATTCAAGGGGATGGGAAATCTTTCCATTTTCTGTTACCTTCTTCAGTTTCTTTCTTTAAAGACACAAAGTTCCTGCTATATAGGTCTTTCACTCATATGGTAAGTGTTACCCAAGGTACTTCGTGTTGTTTGTGGCTATTGTAAAGGGTGATGTTTCTCTGATTTTTTTCTCAGCCCCTTTATCGCCTGTATATAGTAGGGCTACTGATTTGTTTTTAGTTTATCTTGTATCCTGCTAGTTGTCTGAATGTGTTTATCAGCTGTAGAAGTTTCCTAGTAGAGTTTTTCAGGTCACTTGTGTAAACTCACATATAATCTGCAATTTGTATCCCATTGATCTCCTTTTGTTGTCTTATTGATTTAGCTAGACCTTCAAGTAAATTCTTGAAAAGAAATGGAGAGAGTGGACAGCCTTGTCATTCCATTTGACATTCCATTTGACAAAGTCTGAAAAGTTTTGATTGTATTTCTTACATCATCATAGAAGGCCTTGTTTTCTGCCTCTCCTTCTTCCTCTTCTCTCTCTCTTCTTTATTTCTTGATGAGTTTAATATTTCAAAACTGAGAAGAAAAAGACTTGCCAGCAAAGAGATGACAAAGTACTGTTTTGTCCAGGTCTGACATCTCCATCATAGAATCCATGCTCCCCTTTTTATCCCTGGTACTCTGAAAAACAACCACGACACCCTTACTCAGTTACTGCATAGCTGTTTTAAGTGACAATTCTGTATCAATGTTCTGAGTACCCTAATGTACCTTGGGTGTGTGTATGTCTGTGAATGTACAATGCTTGTGTGTGTGTGTGTGTGTGTGTGTGTGTGTGTGTGTGTGTGTGTGTGTGTGTGTGTTGGCTTGTATACATACAAGTACATGTGTTTGCAAGTATTTGCAGAGCCTATCTCCTGGTGCAAAAAACCCACTGACACAGGAAAAACAGTCCCAGGTCACAGGCTAAGTGATACAAAAACATCCTGTCTTCATGCTCACTCACTGACTTTATCTGCCAAGTATTTTGCATAATCCTTGCTACATTGTTTCAGAAGTTTGCTCTTCAGGGTCTCAGCTTTGTAAAAGACCCTATTTATTGTCTGCAACACAAAAACAAAATGGAGAATTAGAACAGTCCTAATGTCAGCAAAGGGGGAAAGAAAACAAGCATGGATAGACACTAGAATCTTTTTTTTAATTTAATATTTTCTTATTTTACATATCAGTCCTATTTCCCTCAACTCTGATCCTCTCTATTCCTCTGACAGACTCCCTCATTCCAACCCTTTCACTAGCCAGGGAGGATGAGGCCTTCCTTGAGGAATCATCAAAGTCTGTCAAGTCATTTGGGGTAGGGCCTAGGCCCTCCCCCATGGATCTTTACTAAGGGAGTATCCTGCCATGAGAAATGGGCTCTCGATGTACTTTCCTGCAGTAGTGACATATCCTGGTTCCATGAGGTGTCATTATCTTATGTATGGCTTGAACCCCATCTGCTTCCATCCCTTTCTTCTGTACTGTGATGCTAAAGTAGCATCACCTTCCTTCCCACCCAGGTTCAGGATCTGTGACTTTTCTTTATGTAGCTCCCTGTGACTCTGAAGATTTACGTCTACCACAAGACAAGGAAGATCTACCTTGCTGATTTTGGGTCTTGTTCCCTTGGAAAGGGTGTTGCAGTACTCTGGGTCTTTTCTGAGTTTCTCTACAAATAGTCTAAATGAATAAAGCAGAGTGATTAAGGTATACATAAAAGTTCCAAATGTCTAATATGACAGTGAAGTAAATTGGCCTTGTTATGTATGGATTCAGAAGTTCCTGGAATAAGAAGATTCAATCCTGACATCCCACATCTCTATCCTTCCCAGTGCCTGGAGAAAGAAAGTTCCTCATTCATTCATCAATTGGTACATTTAGTAAAGATCACCTGTCAAGAACTATAGATAAGCTAGCATGGTACATGCTTGTCATCCTAGTTCCCAGGAGACAGCAGGTAGAGCAAATGGAATCACAGAACCACAAGGAAACAGACTGTCCTCCTGAACTTCAAAAGAAAAAAGAGACAGTGGTCTCATTATTCAATTCCCAATGTATGACATTTTTTCATACAGCACCACCGTGTATTGTTTCCCAGGAGGGCACAACCTCACCACAGAGCAATAAGCCTGTGACTGGATGCTTGGCTAGAGATAGAGCAATTGACACACTCACTAATTCTGACACATCTTCTTCACCTGCCAACTCTTTCATCTAAAATGTGGGCCATGTGGAAACATTCTCATGAACTACTCATGATTTCCTTTTTTGTGGTTCTCATGTCTTTGCATAACAAGGTAAAGCATGTGTGTGAGCTGCAGAAATCTGATTGAAAGATGTCTTTATCAAAATACATAGGGTCAGCAGAGGTGAGAATCATGAAGAAGACAGAATAGAAAGGGACAAGTCACAGTAAAGGAGATGGAAATTGCAGGCTCTCATGTTAAAAATTTTGGTACACCACAAATGCTTCCTCTTCCAGTCCTTTATTTTGAAGGTCTGCCACCATGTTTATGAGGTCATACCTCATTTTTTATGTATGTCTCACAGGGTCCATTGTTGCTTACTTCAACATTCAGCCTGAAAGAAATTAAAAATTGGAACCGCTCTTGTGGTGGAAGAGTTACATCTTTATATTTTTGCATGGCGTCCTTGTTCTGAGACAGAAAACAGAAGATGGGGGACATCAGCAGCTGACTTCTATTTTCCTGCCATTCTGTGATTGCACCGTCCACAACACACACACATATACAGTGTGTGTGTGTGTGTGACTGTGTGTGTATGTGTGAGTGTGTGTGTGTGTGTGTGTGTGTGTGTGTGTGTGTGTGTGTGTGTGTGTGAGAGAGAGAGAGAGAGAGAGAGAGAGAGAGAGAGAGAGAGAGAGAGAGTGTGGGGTGGGGCAAAGCTCTTACTAAAGAGGTTATAGTAAATAAAACACCACATGTGGTAATACAGCTCAATAAATTTAGTGAACAAACCCAGTCTAGGATCTCATTATTATGGTACTAAAGGGGTTGAGGAGAGGGAATGGGAAGAAGGGAGGGAGAGGGAACTGGGATTAGTATGTAAATTAAGATAGTTTTTTCAGTTAAATAAGAACTTATTTAAAAAATGGTACCATTTCTTAAAATTTGCCATATATGATTGTATGCCAAAGAATATTGTTTTCAGCTGCAATGAGACTTACCTCACTTGGGGCCATAACACTGAAAAGTACTGAAGAGCTCTGTTGGTCTCTGAGCCAGGATTTTAAAAAATATGCCTGTCAGCAGGAATTAGAGAAGTTAGGAAAACAAATCTTTGGTTCACCAATAACTAATGTTAATTTTTGTTAATTTATGCATTTTTATGTTAATGATCACTAAGACCTTGCAGGATATAAAACTAAAATTCAGTTGATGAGGTATTAGATAGTAGATATACCCTAACAAAAATTTTTTTTCACAGTTTTAATTTAATAGTGAGCAAAGTATTTGAACAGACATTACTGCAGAAAAGATTCATGGGCACATGCAATATGAAAAGATACTGAGCAAGATAGTCACTGACAAAGCTCAATTGCAATCTATATTAACACTACATACTAACACCATAACATAAAAGCTGGGAATTAGGGAAAGTACATAGACACTAAACTTGACACATTACTAGTAAAGATGGAAAACAATGTACTCACTTCAAGAAAGAATTTGATTATACAAAATTTGATACACAAATAGCTAAAAACAGAATTATTCTTTTTTCTCACCACGTTTTTATTTATTTTATCTTATTTTCCATATCAATCACAGTTCCTGCCACGCCAGCCCCAGTGGAGACAGTGTAGCAATGCTGAGAGAAATCTCAATGGCTACCTGTCCAGTGGTTCCCACCACATGTGGTTACACCTCCTGGGGAAAAGTGGTTCAGGTCCCTGCAGGTGCTTACTTGGCTGGCTGCTTGGAATGGGTGTTTTGTGCTATACAATAATGCCTTTCAATTATGGGCATTTTAGCCTGTAGCTCCACTGTTAATTCAGAGAAGCCTAGAAAACACTTAGATATAGTTTCAGGAACTGAAAGAGATACAGACCAACATTCAGCGGATGCATATTGACCTCTGTGCCCCTGATCATAAAACCCACAGTGCCAGATGTCAGCCCAAGGCCTAATAAACAATTAGGGCTAAATCTGTAAGGAAGCAGCCCACAATGTGACCTTGCCTGTAATCAGCCTACCCGAAGCTAGGCTACTGTGGGAGTTACTACAAAATTCTAACTTGGTATGTTAGGGCCCTTGAATCATTGCTATTAAAAGTTTAGTGTTCAAAGACAATTCTTTTCTTTACTCAGTAAATCAAATCTCTGATATGCTGACCACAAGCAGGCCAAAATAGACAGAGGCTCTCAATTATGCACTTGCTTAGATGTATTTACTATCTCATACTTCAAAAGGAATTGCTGACATTTTTATAGTATGTTTGTTTATCTTTAAACTGTAGCCAAGATTAGTTCTTTCTGCATAAAAACCTGATACTTTGAAGTAAACTTTGCAGCAGTTCGCAAACCTCCTCAAGTGTGTTTGTGTCTGTCTGTCAAGCCGAAGCCACTCCTGACCTGGTCATCCGAGTCTTGGTCTCCACACAGACCTGCTACCCACTGAGCAGTCTGTGGCACAGTCCTAGTCGGTGTAGAGTCCCTAATACTGGTGGTGTCATGATTACCTTTCTACTATTGGGTGTTTTCTTGTATTGCCATCTTCCCATTCCTTCTTCCAGTGGCTACAGGTGGGGTCTCTCCCTATTTCTGCTACTCCTCCAGTGGGCTTAGGTGGGTTGGAAGTTTGATGTCTGTTGCTCTGTGTGTTCCAAAATCTCTAAGAGTTCTCTCCTCAGGCAGAGGCTAGTGGATGGGGGTCAAAGATCACACAGGCAGGTCCACTGTGGATAGGCAGGTCTTTGGCAAAGGTCAGGTGCTCTGGATTAATAAATCTACTTTTACGAATGTAAAGTGTTTTTGTTTTCTGTTGTTGTTTGTTATATTTCTAACTAGAACTTTATAAAATGTAGGAGTGTATTTAGGTCATTATTCTGTATTGGATATCTGAAGGTAGAATGTGGTCTGTGCTGAGGGTCTTGCATCACAGCCCCTCTGAGAACACCAAACTGAGAGACAAATCAAACCTGATAGATCAGGACTCTTCACCTTCTCACAAAGACATTAGAGCAACCATGGGGAGGGGTCCAACTTTATGCCTTTTCTGATTTCTTCTTACATCTAAACCTCCAAAAACCACAGCCACCTGGGACTTGGAATTAAATTTATAACATGGCAACTTGTAGGGGAGACATCCACATTAGAGTTTTCTGCCTCTGTCACGATTGTGTTAGGAAAGAACACAATCAGACATGGTGGCAAAAGCATTGTCCCCTAAGTTGTGACAAGGTGCTGATACAGTGTAGAGAACTGAGCTCAGGCAGCCCATTTATTAATCCACAAATCACCTGTAGGTGAGTTGAAAGGGTCCTGTTAAGACCCCAGAAACAGGGGATTCCTGTAAGCAGTGTGGAGGACAGTTAAGATGGAAGGGAAATGACAGACAGGAAAAGCAGGATTTTTGCAAAGAAGAATGTATGATGTGAGTTAGGACCTTTGGATGAAGGATAAGATGGTTTGGGGCAACACCTCTTTTAAGGAGCTATGTGAAAAGATCATAAAATCTCTCTCTCTTCGCTCTTCCCAGCCTCTACAATGGTTCCCTAATGGTGAAACTAAACAGTAAACCTGAGGCAGGGCATCTGTGCAGGTAGGTTCCTAGGACAGAATACAGAGTGAAGAAGGGCATAGAGGTTCTAGGGAAGCAAAGGGGAACACCCTGTTTGGGGTGCAGATTTTACAATCAGTGTACTTGGCATAGCTAAATTAAGCCAAGTGTTTCCCTAGGAGTGAAACACTGACCCACGGAGTACCAACGAAATCCCCTCTCTCCAGTCCTAAATTCATGTCTGAATAACTCCTCTATGCTGCAGGAATCTGGAAGGAAAAGGTGTTGTGTGTGTGTGTGTGTGTGTGTGTGTGTGTGTGTGTGTGTGTGTGTAAAAATGCCTGGCAAACCTAAAGGAGTAGATTGAAACATAGTTCTCTTTTCCCTTCTCGCTTCCCTATTTATTATTTCTCATATTTTTTGTAAGCCTAGGCTTTAAAAGCTTAGCCATCTCTCTAGCCCCTTTTTATTGTTTCTTTAAGAAATTCTTATAATGGATTTTATCATATTATTCCACATTCTGGCTGGCCTTTTGTCAACCTGGAAAGATGAGCCTCAAATAAACAATCTCTCTCTCTCTCTCTCTCTCTCTCTCTCTCTCTCTCTCTCTCTCTCTCTCTCTCTAAAAGCTTATACTACTCTGTAACCCCAGCTGGCCTAGAACTGCCTCTATAAACTATGTTGTCCCCAAACTCACAAATAATCAAATATCCTCTTAAACGAAGGGATAAAAGGTGATAATAAAATGAACAGCAAACACTTACCTCCCTGTAATACCTATCACACACCAATCCCCAAGCCACAATCCCTAGATGAGAAGTTATTGGCTGCTAGAAAAGGGTCAGTTCTCGTCAATGACATGAACACTTGTTAAGCAAAGTCAAGGGCAGATGTCATTCCAATACTAGTTGCTCATACAATCTGGAATTGATGAAGAGGAAAAGAAGAAGAAGAGGAAGAACAAGAAGAAGAATATGAAGGAGAAGGAGAAGGAGAAGAAGAAGAAGAAGAAGAAGAAGAAGAAGAAGAAGAAGAAGAAGAAGAAGAAGAAGAAGAAGAGGAGGAAGGAGAAGGAGGAGGAGGAGGAGGAGGAGGAGGAGGAGGAGGAGGAGGAGGAGAAGAGAATGAAGAAGAGAAATAGAAAGAATAAATTTTTAGTTTGGGTAGGTAAGGAGGTGAGAGTGGAGTTAATGTTGAGATGTGAATGTGACCAAAATGCTCCAAGAGTTAGTTACATTCTTGTAAATAAATAAAATATTCATGTGAAAAGCTCTTCTAAATGTCTAGGGTAGAACTCACTTGTCTTATACTACTTTTGTCAGAGTTAAGGACAGGGACTGGAGAGATGGTCAGCTGTTAAAAGCACTGGCTGATCTTTCAAAGGACCTGGGATGAATTCCCAGATATCACATCCTGGATAACAACCACCTATAATTCCAGTTCCAGGGAAATGAAACCCCCTTCTGACCTCTCTCAGCACAACACATGCCTTTGGTTAATGTACACATGACAGAAAATGAAATTAAAAGAGAAGGTTTGGGTGGGGAAGCGTGGTTCTGTTGGAAGTAAAATTTCAGTAAAGAATGGCTGAGGAGTCCAGTACATAATCACTGGTAAGAAAATGTCTATCACAAGAAAGTCAGATAAGAAAGGAGTAAGTTTTTTATGCAGTCCTCTGTGACTCAAACTTTGCATATTTATACCACCAGGAGGTGCTCATGACTGCCTGCTTATGACAGCAGAGAGAGTCCTGCAGCCATCAAGTTTCTTTGTGAGTCTGAGAAAATACACAAATGCAAAGCCAATACATTTGTTCACAGACCTCCACAAACTAGTTAGGTTTACAGTCTAGGCTCAAGGAAAGTGAGCAGTCATTAGTGGTTGCAAAATGACGAAGAATGCAGTGAGAGTTTCACTAGGGTTCAGAAAAGGAGATGCTTAAGAAGACAGAAGGACATTAAAGCATGAATAATACAATAAAATGAATGGTCATAAAACAACAAGAAAAAGCCCAGAAGGTCCCCAATTATGTACTGATTAGGGGTGAAGTTAATTTGAATTGTACTATAGACAGCATTGCCTTAGGGATCCAATTGCTGTGAAATAAAACACTGCCAAAACCAAATTTGACATTAAAGGTCTTTCAATTTGGAGCCCATCATGAAGGGAAGCTAATGCAAGAAGTAAAGGCAGGAAATAATGTGGAAATCATGGAGGAATTCTCCTTCCTTGTTTACTTCTTGTGGCTGTTTCACTGTGCTTTCTTATAGAGCAAAGGACCAGCAGTGCAGTGATGTCACCATTCCCTGTGGTATTGCCCCACGAATGTTAATCATTAATGAATAAAATGGTCTGCATACTTACCAACAGGACAATCTGGTGGGGGGAAATTTTGTCAGTTGTCCTTGTTTACAGTTAGCTCTTGTCTTTATCGAGTTCACATTAAAAACAGACCAGCAAAGAATTGTATACTTTCTGTGTTTGATTGTACACTTGAGTGTATGCCTCTACCCACCCTCTATGTCTAACCAAATTTGTGTGTTCACTTCTGTATGAGAGAGACAGACAGACAGACAGAGAGAGACAGAGAGAGAGAGAGACAGAGAGAGAGAAAGAGAGACAGAGAGAGACAGAGAGAGAGACAGAGAAAGAGAGAGAGAGAACAAAGCAATATGATTTAACCCTTCTTTCAGACAGGGAATATATTAATTTTTCAGGATCCTATAAGACTTCATTCATAGTTCTGAAACTCAGAGGTAGAATTCCTTAGGCCTCCAGACACAGAGCACCACTGAGTGTCAGTAGACAACACTAAAAAGAAAATGATGGAAAAGAAAATTTAAACAGAGTGGGTGATAGAAAGGTTTTTTGACATCAAGGATATTTGTTAAAATCTGGTTAACAAGGAGATCCAAGTTCACCCAGGCCTCTGTATTCTAACTTAGCACAAAATGCTTGAAGCAGCTGCACTTGGCGTTCTAAACCAGCTCTCACCAATTGAGCCTAGGAGTGTTGCTTTAGGGAAAGTCAGAGCTACAAGAGCTTAAGGGTGCTGGTCCATGCACCACAGTCTGGAAACAGAGAAAGACTTAAACCACTGCTCAGCCCCTTCTCCCTGTCTACAGTCTGGCTCTGCTTCAGGGTAAATGGGCATCCACAATTGGCAAGTCTTTCTAGATCTATTAAAATAATCAAGATAGTTTTTCACTGACATGCCCCTCACCCAGGTGATCCTAGATCTGTCAAGCTCATAATTAGCACTGTGGTAGTTTGAATACATTTGGCCCCCATACTCATGAAGGGAGTGGCACCATTTGGGGGTATGGCTTTGTTTGAGAGGGGTTGGCCTTGTTACAGAAAGTGTGTCAATGTGGGGCCTAGCTTTAAGATCTTTTATGCTCAGGATACTGCCTGTTGTGTTAGTTTAACTTCCTGTTCCTACAAGATGAATTATGGTCAGCTCTTACAGCACTATGTCTGCCTGGACAACCCCATACTTCCTACCATAATGCTAATTGATTGAGTCCAAAACTGTGAGCAAGTCTGTCCAATTTAATAGTTTCCTCATAAGACACAACATGGACATGGTGTCTTTACATGGTAATAGTAAAGTTTAAGACAAACACTAACCAGCAAAACAATCATATATTTTGGAAATGGACTTCTCCAAAGTTTACAAACTTACTCTTTACGAAGAAATATTGGCCACACTCATCTTTGGAGCAGTATTCCGGATGCTGAGATTAAATCACTGTATCCTGAATGCTTCCAGTTTTCCACTTTTTCCTTACAAAATAGTACCTCAATTTATTATTAATCCAAAGTACACTTCTCCTTTTCATTCATTCATTCATTCATTCATTCATTCATTCATTCATTCATGTTCTTTGAAACAATTTCTCCAATGTCCTGAAACGTCCCCTGTAGACTAAGTTACAGTGAATCTCAAACAGATCTGCCTGCATCTTTCTCCTGCTTACAAGGGTTACATGCATGTGCCAACTCTGCCCAGGTTCAAATTAACTTCTGATAGTCTTGTGTCATCTCTGAATTTTGTATTCTCAAAAATCATATATGTTCCAACCATTCCTAGCTCCACCAGTATCTTAAACTTCCCTGCCTGGTTAGTTTCCTATGAGTGTCCACACTAAGAATGGAATGAGTGCCACACAGAGTCAATAGCATACTGTGGGGATTTGGAAATTGATTTTGCAAAGATAGGTCACTTTCAAAAGTAGTATCCATCACATTTTTATGTTCAACATGGAGCGTTTATTTGTTCACTTATTCTGAGGCAAAGTTTTGCTGAGTTTAAGCCTGCTAGACTTAAACTCAGTGTGTATCCCAGGGAGGCTTCACAAATAATAGCGCTCCAGTCTCAGCCTCCAGAATGTTGGGATTGAATGCATGGATTAGTGTACCTGGATCCACATTTGGAAAACAAACATATCTGTCCAACTCTTACTTCACGTCTCCTGCCATCTCTCTCCATCCCTACTGCCCTCACCTTCTCTATTATATAAACTTTTCATCATGAAGGAGAAAAGCAAGTGCATTCATATAAATATATCAAATGTGATGTTTCTTTTATAGCCAGATTTTGAAATCAACCTAGATGTCTGTCAACTAAAGAAAGGATAAGGGAAGTGTGGTTCATTTTCACCATGGAGTACTAATCAGTGTTAAGAAACAAAAGCATCCAAAATGGGCAGGCAAGTGAACAAAACTAAAAAAAACCATCCTGCATCCTGAATGAAGTAGCCAAAACCCCAAAGGCAAATATTGTATATACTCCTTCACGAGTGGATACCAGACATAAAGCAAATGATACCCAGCCTACAATCCAGAACTCCAGAGAATCTAGAACCCTGTTCTTGAAACAGATGGAAACAGATGCATAAATCCACACCTGTTGTGCCCAAATTCTGAATATCAAATCACCATGAGAACTGATCTGATTTAAAAGCAAAGAGTTTTAATTAATTCATGAGTTAACTGTATTAACTTGTGTCCTCTGTCAATCTGATGCATTGGGTGGAGTGAGAAAGAGTCAGAGGGACCATATGGCAGGGAATTTATTGGGATAGAGTAAGGGTAGTGTCTGAGGTCTGCAACAGTCTCAGGATTTGTGTGCTTCCAGGCTTGGGCAACCTGTCCTGTATTGATTGGCCAACTTCCACTGCAGAAATGGTTGCCATGCTTAGAGGCTTCCCATGGAGGCTGTACTTCACATCATATAAAGCACATTCAGGAATAGCAAACTAACCTATGATTGGCTCTTTGCCTCATGTAGGGAATCTGGCTTCCTTGAGACTGGGGCATGGTCAGGCAAGATCAGAAACTGGTCAGAAGGCCAGCACATGCTGATGAGTCAGAGGCCTACATCTTGTGGAGATTTTCTGCAACATTTCATGGCTGGGTGAGGGTCTTTTCATTGCACTAATCATTGGGTCAAGTTCATGGAGTATAAGTGAAGTGAGGGAGGAGTAATAATATAAACAAAGTAGTCAAGACTGTGAAGGGGAAACACACAGAATCAGCTGACACAGGCTAATGAGAGATCACTGACTCTGGTCTGACAAAGGGTAATCTGATTAAGACCCAACTATACTCCCTTAACAAAGGTGGCAATGGTGTGGATGGGACACACATGAGGTTACTGGCAGTGGTTCCAAGATGCAAGTCTAATACACAAACTGACTTAGCGGAGCCCATTCTATATGGAGAGATCACCTACTCAGATGAGACACAGGTTTGTTTGTGGTATGCAGGAGCCTTTTTCCTGCTTCATTGAGATGACTTAGAAAACTTACTAGGGGAGGTCTTATCCTCTCTGAGGAGCAGATGTGAGGTGGAAGAAATACAGGGGGAGAGAATGGCATTAGAATGTAAGAGATCAATTAATAAAAATGGAAAAAGGCCATGCAGAGGTGGCACAAGCATTTAATCCTAGCAAGTGAAAGGAAGAGACAGGCAGAAGTCTTTGAGTTTGAGGCCAGCCTGGTCTACAAATTTCCACAAAGAAACCCTCTCTTTAAAAATTATATATTGTTTAAAAAATTATCACTAGATGATGTATCACAGCATATTTAAATTGGAATTCAGTAGAGAAAAGAGAAGTAGCAAATCTTAAGCAAGGCTGAGATTTTCAGCTGTGGTGGGACACACATATATACACAAGATTATACATACAAACATATAATGTTATAAACACACACACACACATATATATACATATATATACAAATAAATACATAAATATATATAAGATTATACACACAGGCAGACACAAACACATAAGATTGTATACACATACAAAAACACACACATACATATATATACATACACATATACATATACATACATATATATATTCATATATCTTCCCTATAACACACAAGACAGGGGAACAAAAATGAGGATGAATATGGAGACATTTTAGACTAAAACAGTAGTAAAATAAAGAGAAATTGAAAATATTAAGTCACTCAGTCAGTTAATTAGGAAACAATTAGATTATGTTTGGCTCTTCTGAGATGAGAATATAACAAATCCCTAGCTGTAAAAGCCAGGAGAAAATAAAGTACAATGATGAGGAAAGATGGGGCCACTGATTTCCTCACTGTGATCAATCTCATCCAGAGATGGGTGGACCTGTTGGAGAGCTCAGACACTGGAGGAAGACAATCTGGGATACTTTTTCAGTGAACAGTTCTATGTATCTCTTTCCGTGACACCTGGACCCTAGCTGATCCTCCAGTTTCCATGGCTGCTTGGATCAAAACTCTATGCATCAGTGGTCCTCCTGGCCTAATAAGCTGTCTGCATCCATCTTCTTTTCATGGCTCGTCCTCCTGGCTCCTTCTGCTGTCTGCATCTGTCTCCTCTTCATGGCTTGTCCTCCTGGCTCCACCTGTTACCAGTATGCATCTACTCTGCGTGGCTGTTCCTCCTGTCTCCAGCAACTTCAAGGATCCTGTACATGATGTATAGAAAGACCCTCTGACTCCATCATCATCTGCTCCATGCCCTTTATACATAGAACAGTACCCATGATGCACTTCTTTCCTTCCCCAACTCCTCCCTCCTACTTCCCCCATCTTCCCTTTCCCCCTTCCATAGCATGATAAATAAAAGGCCCAGAGATTGATATTGGGGTTAAGCTTCAAGCTGAAAATCAGTCCTGGGATTGAAGATCTGTGCCTGACTTCTATGGCTTGTACTATGCTTTCTGAATCCTCAGGCAAACTTTAATAAATCTAAATAAAGTATCACCACACCTTTCTTTATTCATTATTTTGTGTGACAGTTTCAGAGATTATATAATAAATTTTAGACATTACTGTCTCTCCCCTCTCTCATACTTTTCCCTATCTTGATAACACCACAATCCACTTCCACTTTCATGTCTTCTGTAATATAATACTGGTGAGTTTTATAGGAGTCTTTTGCCTAAGTGTCCAGGATGTCATTTCCTGAGAAAGGAACATTAAGTTAGGGGCTGCCACACTAAAGGAAATGCCATCCATTTCTGAGCAATCATTAACAGACTACTGTCCCTCAGATGGGTGACCCATATCATCCATGATGAACATTGACAAGCCCATTCCTGTGCAGGTCTTCTGCAGGTCACGTTTGCTCCCTTTTCTAAAAATGTTTGTTGTTGCTGTTGCCCTTGTTCCTCAGCTCTTACACACCTATTAACCTTCTTCCAAAATGGTTTCTGAATCTCAGCGCTTTGAGACAACCATCCTCTTCAAGGTCCAACTCTCTACCAGCACTAAATTTTGGCATTTTTTTTTTGAATAATTGATTTCTGCATCAATCACCACTCACTGGTTCCCTTTGGTTTATGTTTATATTATGATCCAAATGAATCTCTCTTCCTCTTCAGGTGCTTTGCCCATGGGTTTTGAGACAACAGTGAGAAAAATAAGTAACACACTTACTTTCCTGTAACCAAACAACTCCTAGCCCAAGCCGATAACAAATGACAGTCCCAGACACCTTCCACTGTGAAGAACCAAAGTCAAGTTGTCAGAGGTTGGTCTGTGAGGGGAAAAATAAGTCCTATTGAATCATGAAATACATGACTGATGGTTCTTGGCAGCATTTGAGGACACTGTCATTCATATCTTCTAGTGTTCAGAACAGTGATTTGAAGAAAAATTGATGTATTTATCCTAAAGGTCAGTTTAGAACAAACATACAATGATTGAATTGAATAGGAAGCACTGATTCCTCAATACACCTTATGTAGCACTTAACATTTTGTGGTCTGAGATGTCTAGGTACAACTACTAGAAAGTGTTTTGGAGTTGGGAAGAATATATTGATTTTTTTAAAAAAATAAAGTGATTAAAAAGAATTAGATAATAAACTTAGATACAAAAGATAATCTATGAATCAGATTCCTTCCTTACTTCCTTCTTTCCATTCTTTCTAAATTTCTAACTTCCTGCCTGAAACACATTTAAGAACTATGAATTGGTTGAGGAATCTATGCTGTGAATCCAGTCTCAACATGGTAGATCTATATACAAAATTCAAAAAATGGGTAAATTTACCAAAGTAGGATAGAAATAAGATTCCAAAGGAATATAATTTGGCAAAGCTGGAATAACATCAGGGAAAACACCAACTTATAATGGAAGTCCCAAAAATTACATTTCTAAAATGATACTTATATATTCAGAGGTATAGTGCATTAGCATATTCCCACTGATAAAGAATCCTGTTGCTTCAAATTAACATAGAAATCACTCTTGAGGATCATTACCTTTTATGAAAATAAAATATGTATAGGGGCTTGACATGGTTATAAATGTGAGAAGGAAAACATAAATTCAAATTTGAACTATGCAAACTAGCTTAATAAACACTTGAGGTATAGGTGTGTCGCCTAAGTAAGGATCCTTCCAGAATAATCTGTTTTATGTGTACTGATCTGTGGGCCCACAATACCAGCTTCTAGAGAATGTCACATTCAATTGACAATCATTATCTTACTAAAATAAATAAAATAAACATCATACTTACAGCATAATGTGATTCTTTAATGAGTTGAATGCTTATTATCCCAAAGGTTTTAATACTTATAGAGGTGAGAATGTGCAATTACCTTAGTGGCCAGAAAAGGTGTGTGATTTCCTGGATCTGGAATCATTGATAGTTGTAAGCTGCCATGTGGGTGCTGTAACCTGGTTCCAGGTCCTCTACAAGAGAAACAAGTGAATTAACTACTGAGAGAAACTCCAGTCAATGCTTAATGAGTTTATCTGCTTTTACCTTGTTCATATTCTCTCTTTCTAAATAGTGATACTTAATATGTCTCAAGAAAATATGAGAACAAATAAACTCTTAATATAAAACTAGAGTTTGACTACTTAAAAAACAGGATTGCACAATTAAAGTGACCTGGATTTTAGTACTTAGTCAAGACCTTCAAAAAAGTTTTCTAGACATTCCCATCAGTGGTTAAACTGATTTTGCCTCTGTAAAATAGAACAACTACCATTCACATCTTCTTAGATTAGTTTGAGAAGTGCATAAACCCTAATGTGAAAGCATAGTGCCATTTTCACTGCATAGCTATTTTAATGCCTACAACCTGATTGCTATTATTACTTATGCAGTACAAATTTGGAAAAGTAGATTATTAGAACATTACTTGAGAGTGCACTAGGCTGTAGAAAAGAATGAGCATGGACATATCTGATGGATACATAGTCTGAGGCTCTGCATGTCTCCCTCATCCATTGCTCAGTCCAGAGGACATTTGCTTTATGCTCATAGTCTCCCACAAGGAACTCAAATGTGTTTGTCTTCACATTAGTGCAGAACTCTGAAACAATGAGCCCAGAAAGCAAAAATGTAGGAAGACATGTGCCTTGGGAATATTTAATACTGACTATAATAAAGAATATGATGTATTATCTTCTCTTATAACACCTAATCACCCAGAGTTTATTTCATACTTACATATGAAGACACAACTGCACAGAGGATAACTAAACTTGATAAAATTTAGTCACTAAATACCGATAGTAAATTTTGTTGCTCAGGAAACGTGAAATTATCTTTCTCCACTTGTGCTGACTAGCTAATTTGTAATTACTTTGTGCCTACAAATTAATATTGTCTGAAGATCTACAAATAGGACTTAAGAGTTTGAATGCTTACAAGCTGTGTCAACTGGCATTATCAACAACTAACACTTTTCTTTATCTATTTTCTGGACTCCACGATACTGGATATGCAATCAGTCTTTCCAACCTACAGATGCATAAAATTTCAAACAAGCAACAGTTAGAGTTGGACCAAAAAAAAACTTGAAAATTATCTTCCTATTAGACAAAATCATTCATTCACTAAATACTGTTATTCCCTTAGTAAGTAATTAATTTACTACTATTAAGTGAATGATCTTCAATTATACAAATAGTTTTGGAAGAAGAAATATACCTTAAAAGTAAGTTATGGAACCTTAATTGCTATAGCATTCCCCAATAATAAAATAATTACACTTTAAATTAAAGGAAAAAGGTGTGTATACAGTTTTATATGCATAATGCAACCCAGCCAAATAAAGCAATGTGTAAATAAGATGAATGGGTATATAATTGAATTAATATTTGACAACATTAGATTTAGAAAACTCTTCCTATTATATGAATATAAAATGAAAACAGAATTCATTAAAGTTCATAGACCATATAACTAATTTAAAAAGAAAACTATTAATGTATCATCTGAGGGTATAATTAATAAGTATAAATAACATAAATATAGATTTACTGTAGATTTCATGTAGAGAAATGATGTAATGCTGAATATTTGCACAAAAATCAAATTATTCCAGAAGAATGTATATTGGGGTAATGAGAATAAATTTTGCTTTGCTATCAGGGACATGTATGGTAATGATGGATTTAAGAATAAAATGTTTACCAGAAAGCTTGTCATTTTGAAAATGTTTCCTTGTGGTACTCAAGATAAACAGAGGCCAACAGTCTAATCCTTTCTAACATTGTGTTCCTACAATGCAATGAAAGGAAACTTAAATTAATTTGAAATCCCATCTTGGTCTTAGATGTACTGACTGTTATACTTTGTTGACAAAAAGTATATAAACATTGTTTTATTCATTTTTCTACAATATCCTAATATCAGATTTTTTAAAAAATAATCTAGCAATTTGTCCTTTTCTTTTTCAAGTTATACATACCTATTTCATGTTAAATATTACATACAATCTGTTTTAGTCAGGGAATGTAGTTAGTCAAAGGATTTCTAGTGTCAGATCTCATTACAAATATAAGAGGCTGAAACAAACAAAAAAAAAAAACCCAGAAAATTAAATTCACGGTTTAGAATTGTAATTCAAATTGAATACAATTTTGATCAATTTTTCTCTCCTTATTCAAAAGAGCTATGTTCTTTCACCTAAAAATGCTGTCATGAATATATCAAATGTTATGAATTAAAACACATTGTAGATAGTGTTTCTTTTGCAATGCTGGAGATTGAGCAGAGGGCTTTTTCCAGGCTGCTGTAAGTACCACATTTCTAAATCAGTCCATTATTCAAGAAAGATCTTACTGACATGTCAGAAAACCAGCCACCTCACCTTGACATAAAATGAATTTCTATAATCTCACATCTAGACTCAGGGTCAGTTCTCAAGAGGGCTTGCCTTTATGTGTCATAATCTTCTGTTTTTTAATCAAAGCTTTTACTAATTGCTAAAACTGAAATGTAAATCTAAGTTCATCTGGGCTCTGTGAATGAACACAGTGTGCAGTGCATACTTACCATGTCATTTACATCCTTAACAACAAACAAACATACCTGACACAAATTAACCTATGTACACAGATATACACCACAAAATACACACACTCACACACACACACATACACACAAATGTACATAAATGCACACAGAGGCACACACACATACACACACATACACACACGCACACACAAACAAACACATGCTCCAACTATGGGATGTACTCATCGCAAATCCGTGATTGTCACCCTGCTGTTTTGGATGGTGACATGACTGCAGTCCTGCAATTGAAAAAAAAGAGAATATTGCTAAGGCATGAAAATTATTTTGAAACAATTTATACATTTTTTTATACCAAAGAGAGCCTTGTGCGACATAGGCTAGCACACATGGCATAGGTAAGGCATGAGGATCTTAGCATTATTCTATTGCTTCTAGCTCCCGATTTCTGGATTTTAGGCAAACATCAGCACAATCAATTTCTACAGTGCAGGGAAATGAGCTCAGATCCTACTGCTTAATATGGTTCACTCTGGAAACTGAACCACTCCTGATTGAAGTGAAGAAGCTCATTGCAGCCAGGTAGTTCTCAGTCTAGAGGTGACATCCTGATGTAAATAGAAGACCTGGTCCCCAATATTCCCACCTAGTTCTCCTCACTCCTCATGGTCAGAGTCATTGCCTCCCTGTGTATCTTTTTATCTTTGCCATCTATTTTCCAAAGTCACGTCACAAAGAGTTTGTTGTTGTTGTAGTTAGAGACGTGTAAGTTCAGTGCAGTATTGGAGTCATGATGTCCATCAGATAGCGAAGCAGACCCAATAGACTTTGAGGAGAGTCATTATGTCAATATGAATTTGATGGTGACCTTATAGACATTGAGAGGGTAGTCATTTTTGGCCTACATCGTTATAGGTATTCATCAGTCTGAAAGCCTTGTTATGTACCCTCAAATTGATGATCTCCTGTTGCAACTGCCTAAGAGCTTGTGTTATGGGTGTCTGTCACCATGGCCAGATTTGGAAGAGGTCTTTATAATTGGCAACTTGGGAATTAAAGTTCTCCATAATTTGTTTTTAAAATGTGCAATATCTTTCAATATCTGAGAAACAAACCATTACTATAGCCCAAGATAGAGCTATGTAATTTTGAACAGGTCTGCTAAACAGTTTTTGACTAGAAACAACTGGACACCCTGGATGGAACCATGAACTACAAGGTGGAGCCTGGATAATAATGCTGGGTTTAACAACACCCACTGTTCTTGCATGGAAGTAGGCACTGCATACTGGCTTTCTCCAATCTAGGGCATCTGCAAACCTCTTCTAAAACACAGGTACTATACTCCCATGTGCAAACACACAGAGACATAGAATTAAAATTAAAACAGGTTCTGTATTTAAAAGTCTACACAACGAATGTAAAGGAATAAACAGAATGAAATATAAATGTGTATATATGTTTTTAAAAAGAGAGCTGAAATGAGAGACTTATTTTACTGCTACGATCAGGAGTGTGATCCAAAGTCTATACAAATGCATATACATATTTATTATGATACATATAATCACACAAAGAGAGTTCTACCTCCTAGAATTAGCATTCTGATCCCAGGAATTCAGGCTTCCTTGAATCTTTATTGCTGTATCTCAGGCTCTTATAAATTTTATGGGATAGGGTTTTGGTATTCTTACACTGTTACTATCTTTCTTCTGAATACAACAGAATAGAAAAGTCTAGGCTGATGTGAAGTAAAGTGTCAGAATCCTATTTATTTGAGGCAGAACTGAATGCCTGGGTTTTGAACATATTGTGTTATCAAAGACATCCTGGGAGAAGAAACCATCTCCCTTGGTGGATAAGAAACCTACTTTTGAGATGAAACTCCATAATGAGTATGCTTAAATGAGCTGTCTTTCATGGTGTTTTCTTTGGCAGTCAGATCACCCACTGGAACAAGGTAGCTGACATTGTTTCACACAAATTAACATGCAATATGTTCTGATTGAGCTAATGCATTCATTACTACCTTGGTTACTTCATTTCCCTACATTACTGGGAATGAAATCCAGGGCATGAGACAAACTTAGATCACACTCTGTTCCTGAGTCCACCTCAGTCCTTCATCCCTTCTCCTCTCAATAACCTATAAAGTGCATATTATCAGTATCTGAGGTATCAGGAAAAAGTGGCAGGATTTTCAGAAACATCAAAGACTAAATGACCAGGTTGCAGATATGAGAAACTTATATCCATCCCCTACTATTTCTAGATAGATGTATCTGGATATCTCAGAAGGTGAGTAATTAGTCTGAACAACCACGAGGGTCAAAAAGTATGATAAACCTTATCAGGTCCATGTCCTGTCTGGGAACATGGCTTCAGTTTCCAGTTCACAGATACATACACAGAAAAGAGCTGAGTCCTGATTATGGGGATGAAACCCCCTCCTGGAGCAACACGATATTTCTTTTAATCCAAAAGTTGTCAGTGTGAAAATTCCGGTTCTGAAAAGAAAAAGGCAGACTCACAGTCAACAGATATCCCCGCAACTCTGATTCCTCTCTTTGCCCTCTCTCACCCTTCACTCTTACTTCTCTCCCCTTCTCTCTCCTTTCCCATTCTTTTCTGCCTGTGCTCCTCTCCTATGACCTCTCTACTTTCACTCTCATGCCTCTACTCCTACCCCCTCCTCTCCTCCTTTCTCTCCTCTGATCTGCACAATTTTTCCTCCTGCACAGATGATGTGGAAGTCTTCCTTCTATTCCTAGTGAACACTATCATTGGTGTTCTATTAGACCTTGTCTTCTAAATCATAGTCCTAAATATCCTCCCTCTCTTCCTCTCTTTGCCCTCCTTCCTCTCCTTTATCTACTCTTTATGTGTATTTCTTTATGTGAGTCTGTCTCTCTTGATCCCTTTCTTATAGTTTTACTTAAAGAAATAAAACAACATTGGAATTGATCACAAAGAAGAATCAAGGCAAAAAAAAGTCTGTTCATTGTTAGGAACAAGTGGGTTGTGCTAAAACCTGAGACCACTAATTCCTGTAGTACATTATCCAGAGTACAAAAATTATTTCAATGAAACAGAATAATTCGTTGCTTTCACAACACTAGCTCTGCTGAGGAATTCAAACTAATATGACATTGGGAATAACACTCTTAGGCAGGGTCCGATGTGCATTTCTTCACCCTCTGACTCTTGAAGTTTCTTCTTGGTGGTTTGTCTTAACAAAACCAACAGTGAAGTCAGCACATCTGATAAGAACAGCTGTTGTTAGTTAGAATGAGCACCTTAAAGGGAGGCTTCAATAGCATTCATTTAAGACCCTCTGGATATTAATATGTTTTTACAGTGTTCTGAGCTATAGAAAATTTTGCTCTTGTGCACTCCAGGCTTAAATTCTACATACTCACTGTTTATATTTGGGTGAGCACACCACTGCAATTGATTCTGGCAGCATCCTCTGGTAGCAAAAATGTGTGTGTAGATCCACACTTGACAAAAAGGCAGTCTGGGTTGGATGGGTCTAAAGAGACAAAAAAAAAATTCAAGAAATCCCAGTAAGCCCAATTACTGATTCATGGCAGCAGTTCCCAAGGAGTTTCAACAACTGTCTCCCACCATGTTTTCCCAAGTCATGCTAGGACACATCTCTGGTTTCTAGGTGAAGAACGAAGAGGAAATGATTGCTTTTGTCCACTTAATCCATACGATAGGAGAAGCTGATCTTTGAACAATTACTTGTTAGATGAGGACTAGATCTTTTATGCATCCATGCCTAGTTAAACCTGATGTGTAAATAGTAACTATTCCAAGTTTTGTCCTTCAGCTTCTACCTACATCTTCTTCCCTCCTGCCAACAGGGAACTCAATTGCACATTAAGCAAGAATCCCGAACTATTTAAAACATCTGTTTAACAATCTCTCTGGGTCGTTAGCTCCCTGACTTCAATCCTGCCACTACGAACTGTGGGATTTCCTCCTATGTGCAGAGAAGCTACGTCTGGTCTTACTTTGTGGTAATGTAACTACTACTGTTTCATTAACTTATGCCTCTTCCCTCCCTTCCTTTATTGCCTACCAGGATTAGGCACACCTCAGACAACTGAATGCCACAAAGGGCATGAACTTTGCAAAAGTTAAGGCAAGCAAGCAAGATGTAAAAGCCAAATACCTAACCTCTACATTTCAAGACACAAGCAGTACTAAAATGCTGATAGCATGGAGGAAGGCACACTTAGTAGATGAAGTCCAATGAAATGAGGAAGAGATGTTTAGAAAAAGAAGAGGATAAATCATAAAAGAAGGAATTTACAAAGCTTTACCAGGCTCTTGGAAGGTCCTATTTCCTTCTCTAAGAATATTATTCACATGGATGTTTTCTCAAGAAGTCATTAACTACACTGTTCAGGTATGCATACTTGCAAGTTTGCTGTATTTTAAGATATAAAATATTTGTAAAACAAAGTAAAAAACGTAAAATCAGCAACAAAAAAAAAAAACCTTGATCTCATCATTTTCCCATTCCTGTACATTTGAAGACTCTGTTAACATAGTTCTGCATAGAGTGGCTTCATTCTCTCTTCCCCTAGGATCTATAACCCAGATGAGGCCACAACATGACAGTACTGTGAGACTCCCCCATAGTCATAAACTTAGCACATATTTTTTTCAAGCCAACTTCTTTCTGTTTATTACATTTTGGTTCCAAAGTCATCATCCAGAACTCTTACCTCCACTATGACAGGATTCCAGTACTCAGCTAGTATGCTCAGCTTTCTATGTATTAGGTAAACATTGCAGCCTCTGTCCACCATGGCATGCTTAATGTTCAGAGGCCAATCTCCTCAATAAACTCCAGCTCCAGCATGAGAACTGAAACCCCTTGCAGATGGAGAGTGTCCTAGGTTCACATCCTGAATTCTCACTCTTACTGTCCCTGTTCTGTGTCTTCTTGAAATCCTATGAACAGTTCTCCAGCAGCCTTTTGTCTCTGGAATCCCCCACTGTGTTCCTGCAGTCCCCATTAGATATCCTTAGCTGTCAGAAAGTCAAACCTCCTGCTGTCATTTTCACCATTTATCAGGTATTCTGAATCTCTGCAAACAAAAGCCTCTGGGGATTATCTCTTGCCTGGACCTGGCTTCAAAGAACCTAATTCCATCTGTCATGGTATATTATTGTCAGGCAAATAAGCAATTGTGGTTGCAACTTTGCATGAAGGAGCTCTTTGGGTGTACTCAAACAAAGTGCTTCTTCATGAAGACAAAATGCAATCATGAGAACAAACTCTCTTGACTGAGTTGAATTACTTCCATACAACTTTTAGGTCGATAGGGTCTGCACCATATTGTCATACGTCCTATGGAGTCTACAATGCACAAAATACTCATAAGCAAGGGGAACATTGAAGAACTACACTAAGAGGTAATTACTAAACCTGAATTGCACCAAGGAATGTGCCTTTGAAAAACAATTACAACAGTACTGAGTATGTGTCCTCAGAGATTAATAAATTGGAATGTGTTGGCTCTGCAGACAAAGATCTGGGCAGTGGACTCAGAAGACTAGCTTGTCACCAGTGAGATCAATTTGCTTACATGAATCCAACCTAAGGTTAGAACGCCCAGTTCCTCTTGCTTAAAAAATATTTCTTCCTCGTTCTGGGCATAACAATAATCAGGCCCACCTTTCTGTGCAGGGATAATGATGTGGGTCACATGGTATTCTTCTTTGACCTGCCAAAACAAAACAGCTTGTTACAGTTACTGTCATTCCCACTTTACAAAAATAAGTGAGGCCCTAACCCCAGTTAATGACCCCAATCCTTCCCCTCTTCCCAGTGTTTCCACACCATGACTGCTCCAATACTTTGGTGGGTACTGTATAAATGCAGGAATGATGAGATATGCATGAGATGTCTCCCTTAGCACATTCTAGGTCTATTGTTGTGTCTTCAGCAGACATTAAGTCTGCAAACAGGTCTTGAGGTATTTAATTTGTATTAGAAGCTTCATCACAGTATAAGAAATAACGACATCACAAAAATATTAGAGTTATTTTATTTTAGAATTAGCCAAGTTTCTGTCTCTGTTCCTCATTCCCACATTTCTGTCTGTCAGCCAACCTGCTTTTACTGCAGCGTCTCACTCTATTTGTGAGCCGGGTTTGAATTTGTAGGTAGCCTCCATTCTCAGTTTTACAATGTTTGGGATTACAGGCAATAGCCCTGAATAGAATGAAAATTTCTAACTATGCCATTGAATCAAATTTTTCAATTTAAGGACCCCAGAATAGCATCCTAATACAAAGACATCAAATTTAATTAGCTAAGCCCTCTTCAAGAATGGTTTCTTCTGTTGGGTGATATGTATGGATAAAGCACTTGGATACATTTTCTGGGAGTCATGGGCTGCCAAAAGGGAAGAAACAGCCTCAGGTCAGGAAGTAGTTCTCAAATATTTACCATGGTACCACATAATACACCGCATGTCTCTATGCCTTTTTTTGTGTTCTTCCTTGCAGAACGCAGAAACTGATCACAAAGGTCCTTTGGAAGGACCACAGGGCGGAGGCCTTTGGAGTCCTGACCTGCAATTGAAAAGAGAGTGAAGTCTGAGGTTACAGGACCTGGTGTCCCTGAGTTGACTATAATATATTTCTATGTGGCTTCACAGACTCCATGGACAAAGTCCCCTCTCAACTCATGTAAGTAACATAAACCTATTTGGAACACAACAGGATAACCAGACTGAGAAAAGCTAACCTTCTGACGTGTCTCTCCTCAGACCTCACACAGACATGTCTTTTTTGTCTATGGTTCAACTCTTCAGGTCTGGTAGCCTCTGCACACTCATGTCTGAAGGTACATTGTCCTGGTTCCTCATTGGCCTCGAGGCTGAGTCTCATAAGAGTGGCATTCAAGGCCTATGACTGTCGGGCATAGACACACCCTAAATACTATCATGCTAGAGTTTCCATTTTATAGAAATCTTGTAAAGGGCATTTTCTGTAATGTTGACCATTTTCTCCAAGAGGTGTGAGGACCGAGAGACACAGTCAAATTTTGAGAGTTTGCAATTACATGGAATCATACACAGTCTTTCTCAATGTCATAGCACCATAGACCGTCCCAATTAGGGCACGTGTAGGGATGGGGAGACCATTGTGAACCTAGAATTACATGGCGAATCATGTCCATTCACAACCGAGAGATGTTGCATACTAGATTCCAACGTTGTGTGAAGATGTTGCACTAAATTGAAGAAAGACCCTAGGACAGGTTTCTTAACTTAGTTGGGGCCACTCACTCTTTCTTGGTTGTTTTTACAGTGCAATAGGAACAGAATAGCTCACTAGTCCTCCCATGTTATATTATGCAGATGTGTAGATTGCTAAGTGCACAGGCTTAAGGCTGGCTAAGACAGGCATCTGTAAATGTGTGGATTGTTGACTACACAGGCCCACAGTTGGGAAAGTCTGACTCTCACCTGTGTCTATTATGAAGTGAAGTGAAAGTTTGCTTGAGGTTCTCATTCAGCAACAGAGTAGACTCATGCAAGACAAGACAAGAATCAACAAATTCTTTAGAAACTTGTGAATCCAGCACAATAGTTGCACATTTGGATTTTAAGCATTTCCTAGGCGTGGAGCCAGGATTGTAAGTGAGGCCTATTTAGGCTGTAAAGCCAGATGGTATAAATAAAATTAAAAGTAAATTGTGTAATGAGCTGACATTTGGGAACTTTTTTCCTGCAATATTTGTGATTTCCCCCTTTGAAATCCTTTATATATGAACCAAGTGTTTGTACATGTCTATGAACTGTGTGTATTTTTTAGAAGGTGCATGTTCATGTGTGGACAAGGATGCATTTGTGCTTCAGCAGGTCTACAGATGGGAGTGGACTACCTGAAGTGCAGGCCTTTCCTGACACTTTTAGTCCAAAAGAATCTCTCTGTGCTCTGTCTTCAAAGAGTGTGGTGCTTTGAGAAACCACATCTTCTATGTCTCCCTGTCCCATGTCACCTGAAGAAAACTTTCATTATAGAGGTCCTCACCCATACCCAGTTGTCAGGTGCTTTCTGGAGCTTCCACAACAGGTTCTGACACTGTCACTGCTAGCACTTCAGTCAGTGTCATTATATCCATATCTAATTGAGGAATAGTAAAAAGGTCTACCTAATGCTAAAAATGTAAGCTCCTACAACCAAACTCATCTCTCCATTATGTCAGGGGACTGACTGAGAGTCTGACTTTTAGGAATTACCAATGCACTGTAAATTCCTCACAATGACTGAAAATTTAGTATTTTCTTAATGTGCTTTCTCTATTCTCTACAGAGCTTTGAAAAGATGAGGATCTGAATCTGATGAGTTTTGAAGAAATTAATCTGTCTTAAACTAAGTTAAAGTCTTCTTTTACAGGAAGTCAGGGTGAAAGGAACGAAAGAGACAAACTAGTCACTCTAGTTTTTATTACCACATCAAAGTGGATCCAGGCAAGTCAAAGCCTGGGGTCATTGGAAGGGGAATGAAGCTTTCTCTGTGCTGCTCAGTGTTGACAAGTTCAGACCCCTGTTCAACAGCACAGCATTACTTTACTGGTGAGCTGCAGACACAAATGTATGTGGCTGACCCAGATGCAATAGGGTCTATTAAAACATAATTCCTTAAAGTTATGAACCTGTGGTGACTTACCTGGGCTTTCTGCCATCTTATCTTCTACAACATGTAGAGGTTGGGGTGATGTATTTGGAGTGATATTTTTGTAATTTTCTTGTATTGCACACACCACTGCTGTTGTAATAACAGTGCTTTCTTCTGAAGAAATTTCGGCACTTTTAAGTGCCAATGCCAGGCTGGGATCCAGCTCTCCACTCTTATCTTTCTCAAATCCATCCACCAGCCTTTCTAGAAGACCACTCCATTTTTCACAGTCTGAGGCATGTTTGATTGTATTTCTGACATTTTCCCAAAAGGCCTTATTTTCTGCCTCTTCCTCTTCTCTTTTTTTCTATAGAAAGAAAATGGGAATAATCTAACACTAAAAACTCAAAAGAAACAGATATTGTTGAGAGATGTCATTCTGTAAATATGTTTCTTTTATTGTTAATGAATAAAGCAAAAAAAAATGCAAGGCTTTTAAGAAGTGCTGCTAACAATTTATCGTTGTGTATCAGAGCTGGCAATGGCAGTGACCACATCTCCAAGGGAGCTGCATGTTGCTGGATGGCAGCATAGACCAAGACAGTTAACATAGCACTCAATGCTGTGGGTAAAATAGTTGATGCCATCTTTCATAGACGGCAGCTAAATCAACTGTGACATTCATTTTGTCAATGTTGTTATTTAGCAGACAAAAGAGTTGTAGCAACAAATAAAGATAAAGATTTACAATCAAGAGAAATTCCCATTAAGAAAAACCACTAAAGGTTTACACTGTGTTTTAAAATACACATATGCTCAGTGGGGAAAAATAAACAGGTTACAATGGTTTAAAAAAGAAAAAGGGAAGTAGAGTAACTGGGTGTGGTGGCACATCCTTTAATTCCAGCACTCAGGAGACAGAGGCTAGCTGATCTCTCTGATTTGAAAGTAAACCTGGTATGCCAGGAATGCAGAGTGAATTCCAGGACAGATAAAAGTTACACAGAAAAATGCTGTCTCAAAATATGTTAAAATAGAAGTAGAAGAAGTAGAGTAACAAAAAGGCCACATAAAGATGGAAAACACAGACGAAAATTGGAGACTATATGCTATTCTGGTGTCTTTAAATTGCTTGACTTCTGAGGAAGTAACAACTGTTAAAAGAAATGCTGGTGGTTTAATTCAATTTACATATTTTAAAAATTATTTGACTTCAAGAGTTAAGTCTAAGGCAGGTTACTGGGGAAAAGGATTTCTGTTCTTGATTCCACAGAAAATAAAAGCTGTGGATTCCTTCCAGACTAGAGTGGGGTGATCAAGCCAGAACCCCTGAAACAACATCCCATGTGATCCAACATTCAAAACAGTTGGAACAAAGAAGCCTTGCAGATTACAGGCAAGATATCTGCATGACAAGATCCACATGACAGCGCTCCCTACCAGCAGGAAGCAGTTTGGAAAGAACTAGGCCAAGTCCCCAAATAGTGTTTATTAATGTTTGTTTTCATGTTAATGTGTTTGGTTATAAATGTTTAATGTCCACAACCAATCTTTTTAAAAGTAAAAAGGGAATATTGTATAGATATGGATACTTTGTAAAATGTAATGTATAATTTGGTACAGATTATAGATAATTACCTATAATAGTAAAACTTAGTGTTAAGTTATTTAGATTTCTAGATATATAGAGGTGTATTTGCGGTGAATAGGCATCCTTCAAACCTTTCAATGACATACAGAATATGGCATTAAAAATGGTTTAGGGTTTTTATTGACAATGTGGCACAACTGTTCCTGGCAACACCATCTGTATCAGAAAGGTAGATGGACCTTGAAGAAATACCTTATGGAGTTTGCTTCTAATATGGCAAGACTAGCCATTTGGACAAGATACTGCTATTGTCTGTTCTGTTTGACTTTATGCTGTATAAACTGGATTTGCAGGACCCACAGGAAAGTAACTGCTGATTCAAGATGGACATTGCTACAGGATTCTTGCTTCGTGGAAGAGACTGCCAGACAGCCAGACAGACTACAGTGTTCCTACATCATGAAAGAGTGTGCCAGACAGTCTGCAGGACATAGAGAAAAGTGACTGACAAAGTGCCAATACAAGAAGACAGTTTAAAGTTTCCTGCTTTGCTGAGGCATCTGCCAGACACTCTATGGCCTATAGGGTGAAGATGGAATAGTACAGAAGAACATTGGATGACTGACCAGGTGAGTTTTCTTAGTAATTTATAAAGTTTATGTAATATACATCTGTGGTCTTTGATGAAGTTGAAGACAGATAGTTATTTTTCTAGATTTCCTTAGGTAGGATTAAAAATAAGTTACTTATAGGACATTAGACTCACAAAGATAGGATAGATGATGGAATATTTTCTTAAATCTTGAAAAAGGTTAATGGACTAAATATTGTTAACTGTGATACTTATTGATAACTGTTTCATTATTTATTTTGCTATGTTAAGGTTAAAACCCTTTTTATATTAGACATAAAATAGGAGATGATGGGTGATGGCATTCTGTAAGTATGTTTCTCTTATTGGTTAATGAATCAAGCACTGTTCGCCAATAGGAAAAGCTAGTTAGGTGAGACTAGGAGACAGGGATTATTCGGGCAGTAGGAAGGAGGAGTCAGCAGGGAGAGACTGGAGAAAGCTGGACACCAGTCTCTCTCTCCACGGTAAGATGAGACCACATGGAAATACTTAGATTAATGGAAATGGGTTAATAATTAAGACAGAGCTAGCCAATAAGAAACTAGTAACTGGCCACAGCATTATATCAACTAGAGGGTCACAGTGTGATATATGGTGCTGGTGTGGCTTGGGACCAGACCGGCCTAGAGGAAAATGATACTCATTGCAAGACTTGCCAGCAAAGAAATGAGCAAAGTAAGTTGCTTTCAGGTAAAACATTTGACCATGTGTCTATGCTCCACTCAATAACACTGGTATTATGAAAAACAACCAACACCCACTTACTCAGGTATTGTCAGGCTGTCTTTAGTGACAATTCTGTCTCAATGTTCTGAGTACCCTAATGCATTTGGGGTGTATGTGTGTGTGAATGTACATGAGTGTGTGGGAGTGTGCATGTGTGTATGGGTGTGTTCATATATGTGTTGTCTATTATAGGTTTGAGTACATGTGTTTCCAAGTGTGTGTAGAGCCTATCCCTTGAATCACAAACTTTACTGACACAGTACAACACAGTCCCAGGTCACAGGCTGATAAAAAAAAAACATCCTGTCTTCATGCTCACACACTGACCTTATCTGCCAGGTATTCTGAATACTCCTGGCTATATTGCTGCAGGAGTTTTCTCTTCAGGGCCTCAACTATGTCAAAGACCCTATTTATTGTCTGCAACATGAAAACGAAATGAAGAATTAAAACTGACTTAATGTCAGCAAAGTAGGAATGAAAACAAGTGGGGAAAGGCTTAAGAATCTTTTTCAATTCAATATTTTTTCATATTCTATACATCTATTCCAGTTCCATCTCTCTGCCATCATCCCATTCCCTGTACAGATCCCATCTATCCCATACCCCTTCCACTCCCCAGGGAGGTTGAGGCCTTCCATGAGGGATAATCAAACACTGTCAAGTCACTTGGGGTAGGGTATTGGCTCACTAACACCTCATGTCTCCATACTAAAGGAGTATCCTTCCATGGGGAAAGGGTTCTAAAGGTAACTTCCCGTACAAAGGATACATCCTGGTTCCATGAGATATCAGTATCTTAAATGAATTGAACCCAAATTCACTGACATCCCTTTCTAATGTACTGTGACACTGAGAAAAGAACACCTATCCTACCACCAGGGACAGGATCTGTGACTTTTCTGTCAGTAGCTCCCTGTGACTCTGAAGATTTAGGTCTACCACATAGACCAAGAAAACCCACCTTGCGGATTTTTGATCTTGTTCCCTTGGAAAGGGAGTTGCAGTATTCTGGGCCATTTCTCAGTTTGTCGACAAATAATCTAAAGCAATAAAACAGAGTAAGTAATATGTGCAAAAATGGTCCAAATGCCTAAATGAGACCATGGAGAAATTTGGTCTCTATGCATGATTTCAGAAGTGGTTGGAGTGAGAAGAGTTCCACCATCAAATGCCACATCCATTTCCTTCCCAGTGCCTGGGGAAAGAAAGTTCCTAAACTGTCTATTGTCTAGTACATTCATCAAATATTAGCTATCAAGAAGTATAGCTAAGCTGACATTGTGCATGCTTGTCATCCCAGCACTCGGGAGATACGATCTAGAGTTAATAAACTCAGAGAATATTGAAAATCAGATCATCCCCTTGAACTTCAAAAGAAAAAACAGAGTGAGGTCTCATCCATCCACCCCCAAAGTAGAAGGATGTTTGCTCATATAGAACCACTGAAAATTTTCTGAGCAGGGCACAACTTCCCGCTGAGAGCAATAGGTAATGAAAGGAGACACTGGGGACACACAGCTGCAGGGAGCTGTGCAGTGTTACTTAGTGAGAAGAGACACCCTCAAAGACCTCTAACCTGCTTCAACACTCCTGTCAGTCCAGGACTCAGGAAATATTCTTGAGTGGAGAGTCAGATTGACAACTGAGTGTGATAAACGGATTTGGGGGGGGATGTACGTACTCTAGTAACAAAGTTATTCCTCTTTTGAAGAAGGAGGAAGTGAAACAGATATTTATTGTAATCTCAAGAGATTACTTTCACCTTTAAGAATACCAAAAATGCAAAATTAAAACGTCATATTCTTGGCGTTGCACAACCTGAGAATTGTAAACTGGGGTACCTGAGTGTCTAAGTCTGAGCTTTCTTTTCACCTGTGGATTGTGATGGAGATGTTCCTACTCAGTACATGCAGTCTTCTGATGATCAATGGAGTCAGGCCCAAAGAGCTCTTCCTAAGTGCCTGGGCTCCTTACAGTCATCTGCATATAACACCTTGGGTTGTGTTCACCAAACTCAGGGCTAGGCATGAGTGGTGAGATCTTTACCACCTTTCCCTTCCTCAAACTCAGAACATTCTTGTCATTTAGGATATATGTATTCTCTGCTGACAGCTCTGCCATCCTTCATTTCTTCTGCCTACCTAATTATGATGAACAGAACAGGGAATGTGCTGAGCTACTTTGACCCCAGGTAGTACAAGTTCCTCTGGTGCCTGTATAGCGACGGGAAAGCCTAAAGTGTATCTTATACCAAACAATATGCTACAGGATTAAGAGAAGAGGAATCCAGGCTCTGCCACACATAGCCATAAGCCTGTGACTGGATGCTTGGCCAGAGATAGTGCAGTTGACACACTCACAAATAGAGACATATCCTCTTTACCTGCCAACTCTTTTATCTAAAATATGGACCACATGGATACATGCTCATGAAATACTCATGAATTCCCTCATGTCTTTGCATAGCAAGGAAAAGTATGTGTGTGAGCTGCCAGAAATCTGATTGAAAGATGTATTTGTCAAGTTCCATGGGTTCAGCAGAGACAAGAAGCATAAAGAGGAAGACATTATTAGAGAGGGATCAGTCACAGGAAAGGAGATGAAAATTGCAGGCTCTCACGTTAAAAAGTTGTGGTACAACACAAATGCTTCTTCGTCCAATCCTTTGTTTTGCAGGTGTTCTGCCATCTCTATTATGTCATGCCTCATTTTTACATATGTATCCCAGTGTATTTTTTTGCTGACGTCAATATTCAGCCCAACATTAATTAAAAATCGGAAGCGCTCTTGTGGTGGAAGAGTTACGTCTTGATATTTCTTTTGCATGGTGCACTTGTTCTAAGACAGAAAATACAAAATAGGGAACATATGAAGCCAACTCTTACTGTCCTCCCATTCTATCATTGTACTATCTGAAACACACACATACGTGTATGAGAGAGAGAGAGAGAGAGAGAGAGAGAGAGAGAGAGAGAGAGAGAGAGAGAGAGAGAGAGTTAGAGGCAAAGAGAGGGAGGCAGAAGGGAGGGAAGGAGACAGACAAACTCTTACTAAAGAAATTAATGTAAATATAGGGCCACATGTGGTAATACAGCTCAATGAATTGAAAGAACAACCCATTATGGGATCTCTTTACTACGATATTAAAGGGTGTGAGGTGGGGAATTGGAAGAAAGGGGAGAGAGGCAACTGACCTTAGTATGTAAAATAAGATAGCTTTTAAGTTAAATAACAACAAATTTAAAAATGGTAGCATTTCTTTAAACTTCTATATATTTTTTTGCATGTCAAAGAACATTGTTTTCAACAGGAATGAGACTTACCTCATTTGAGGCCATAGTATTGAAAAGTCCTGGAGAGCTCTGTTGGTCTCTGAGCCAGGATTTTAAAAATTTGCCTGCCAGAGGAATAAAAAAGTTGTGAAAACAAATCCTCTGCTTCTCCAATAATTAATGATAATTTGTATAGGTTTATGTATTGTTAAGTTAATAACCTCTATGGCCATAGCATTGCAGGCTTTTAATCCTAATATTCAGTTGATGAGCTAAATTCAATATCAATTGAAAAAACTGGGATTGCTTCAAACTGTTCATTTTTTAGAATTCAGAAGAGGCATCAATATGATATGGCAGTGGCTGTTGGCATCTGCAGAACCATAGAGCAGCTCCAAGGAGACTTAGAGACCCATGGAGGAACAGAGGGGACATATGAGTGCATAGGATGCTGAGAGCACAAAAACTCTGAAACAATTAAACTTTCAGGTCTTATGAGAAGATGCCTTTAAAAGCATTCTTATTGGATTGAAAAAAAGAAGTTGATGCAGGCAGATGGCAGAGCAGATCTCCATGCACAAGCCAGAGAGAAGAGAAACAGAGCTGCAGAACCTCACACTAATGGAGATGGAAAATGGTGCTTTATTAGAATTGAGCCTCCCCAAAAGACCTCCATAGACTGTGCTGTAGCTCCATGCCATTTTGGTATCTATAGTGCATGCTGCCCCCTGAAGCCATGTGGATGTCAATGATCAGTGGAGTCACTGGCTGTTATGGCCTAGGAAGCTTCCTTTACTAGCTATGACTGCAGACCCATGATTAAGAATGAGAATCTATTACAGGAGACATCTACCTTCCCCCAAAATAAAAACAAACTGTCTGGAGCACAAACCACTCAAGAGAGTCCTTCAATTGGATAATGATGTTGAAGTGTTGCTCTAAAATTTTGATGACTCAGACAGAAGTGATGAGTGTTGGCGGTGGAGAAGGACTCAGTTATATTTATGAAGTTGGCCAGTGAGATTTTGACCATGATCCAGGTATTATACAGACAACACAAATTAGACATGCTGTAGTCTTTTACAATTTTGGTGGGATGGTCAAAAAGGTTGGAGGGTAAACCTTGGAAGAAATAGAAGCTAGTGTGAATGAATTTTAACATGAAGAATGGTTCCTTAAAGCTGGACAGGGCTTTATTTTATGGGCATGCTCTCTGGGAAATTGTTATATAACGGTTGCTATGGTGACTCAGGTACTACTGCTCCCAAGTACTCATGTAACATATCTAAACAAACAGTCCTGGAAATGAACTACTTTTTAGAATTTGTAAGGTGAGTCACAACAGTTAAAACTATTGCTTCTGTTCTCTAGACATGAAACACAGACCCATCTCTCCCATGACGTTCCATGTCTAACTGTCATCCTCCAGGTCCAAGAAAAGTGCTGTCCATAAGTAACAGATAGCTGCCTATCCAGCCTGGTTGGCTAAGGGAACCCTACTCATGGAGGAGTGGCAGATATGGCAGACAGTTCCACTGATATCTCAACACCACTGTTCCACAGCACAAATATAGAAATGCTCATGTGACAAACTCAGTGCAGGTAAGAATCATGGCCCTTACTTGTCCTTTCTACATGCCCAGCTCTCTCTCTGCTTCAGCTGAAACAGTCCCATGAAGAGTCTGGTTTCCTTCTTTATACTATATTCCTAAAAAATCAATACCTCAGAGAGTCCTGAGCCCTTCTAGCCTGTTATCTCACCAAAAAAAAGTAAAGACACATTTAGCAATATGGTGGAGAAATTCTCTGTCCAATTTACAACTCTAGGAAATATCAAATCTATGACAACAGTAAGGCCATCAGCCTGATGTTCAGCACTTTCCCCTTCATCCCTCACTGTTTGATGCCTCCCAGTTGTCCATTATAGAGTTGTCCATTTAAAAAACAATCAAAAAAATTAATGATTCCTTCCTACCTGACATCTTCAAGTCAGGAACAGCAAAGAAAAGGAGTAGATCTGGATAAAGGGATGGGAGAACTGGTTGTTGGTTTCTAAAAGGCGTAGATCTGGGTAAAGGGATGAGTAGTTTGGTTTTTGGGATTCGCAGTAAAAATTCCACGTCTGGACACAATCAAGGATGCTCAGCACTGAGGAGCGTTTGGTCAGTTATTTCCAAGGTAACCTCAAAATTCTATCTGGAGTTGATTGGCTGAGGGAGGATGATGTCATCAAGCAGGTGAAAGCTAATGGTATCCTAGAAACCATGTGTTGGAGGAAGACTAGAGCATCCATACATGGCTGCAATCAGAGCACCTGAATGCATACAATCCAGATTTGAAAATTCAGTGTCACAAGTTTGTTAAAATGTGTAATTAATACAGTCATTAAACATTGACACATGATTTTCTCATTTTAACTGATGAGGGGATATCTTTCTTGCACGAATAAAGTCTGTCTTGTTCTGAGAATGGACCTTAACCAGTTAAACATAGTGGTCTGCAGGACTGCTCAGACAGACAGGAAGTGAGGTAGCTGGGCAGAATCTTGTTCTCAAAGGTAACAATTCAAGGAGAACCGCAGAAATGATTCCAAGTAACAGAAGTATCAAGCTGTGTTGGAACAGTGTCAAGGCAGAAGAAAGCCCACCGTGGACCAAACGAATAGGAAGAGGAATCCACCTAAACTCAGCCAGGACAAATTTAAAAGGCATCAAAACCTTATCAACATGTGTTTGGTGAATCTGTGTAGGGCTCTCACCCACTGCAGAAATAGGGTGAGAAGGAAACAGGCATCCCCTGAACATTCAGCTCTTTATGACACTCTGTGCTCTATTAAGTTCATAGCTCGTTACACTTTAGCCTCTGATGTATTTGCCGTTGATATTTTACAGGCTGAGACATAGGAAATGGAATACAATTATATATTAACTTACTTTTGGTTACTTGAGGGTCTCTCTCCATAGCTTTGAATGTTCTAGAACTAAGTAGACCAGGCTAGACTTGAACTCACAAAGATCTACCCATCTGCCTATTCCTCGACCTCTGCCTATGTCATTGCCTCAAGAGTCTGAAACCAAAGAAATGCTCCAACAATGTGGTGGTATTAAGTTGCTTTCTGTACAAATTAGGTCCATTATTCTGAAAACCTGCTTTGTTCCAGTTATAGAACATCAAGCCCTGACCTCATAGGAGGGGGATAATGGTATCCAGGGCAGTTTGTGCTTATGTGGGAAGGATACAATTGCATTTCTACTTAAATAAATTGCAACATCAGAATTTAACTGAGGGCTTGCATTCAAGTTGCCACTAGATATTTTATATCGCATCTCTTTAAACCATATGTATTCCCCCAGCTATTGCCCATTCTCACAAGGGCTATTTGCAGTCCATTGTCACCATCTAGAAAATGTTAACAAGCCCACCATGAAAAGATTCCACCACCTCTATCAAATGAGCCTCACAGGGACAATTCCCAGTACAAGAGAAACATAGAAAGCAATAGCATAAGGGGGAATCTGGTTTTATCTCCCTGTGTGTGCTGCTTTTGCTACAAATTTGGGCACTGCCCTGAGACAACTGTGTTTCACTTTACACCTTGGAAGTGATAAAAATGGGTTTGGATGGATATTTTCTAACTTGGATATTATTGTTTTCAAACTAAGTGACTTCTAGAAATATTGCTTATTAAATACAGCTCAGGAAATACATTTCATATTAAAGCATTTAACAAAATGTTATATTTGTACTGTATTCCTCTAAGACCATTTGTGTCTCTGTCTCTTATGACAGTCATTGGGACACGTTTCTTTCAATTGGATGATCATCTTCAACTTAGTTATAATAAGTATTTCTTCGTGAAGCTATACAATATTTTGTTATTATGGTTGTTAGCTCTTGAAAGTTATGTTCATTTAGAAACAAAATATGAAGGATTAGTTGAAAAATTAGATGGAATAGGGGGTAGGGAAAATAAAATCAGTATATGTAGTTAGAGAAAATAAGTTCTTTTCAATATGGGAAAACATAATACAAATTTTTATTTTTCTAAAACATATAAAAATAATGGGAATTGAAACAGCAAATTGAAAGAATGTGTGGAGGGGAGAGGTAGTTCAGAGAAAGAGAAGGGCAGAAGAGGACAGGAGAGGTGCTTTTTAGGCAGCAAGAAGATTGAGTAAGGTAAAGATTGGAGGAGAGCAAGAAAAAAGATATCATAATAGAGGGAGCCAGTGTAGGGTTAAGAGAAATCTGGTACTAGTGAAATGTCCAGAGATCTACAAGGATGACCCCAAATAACAATCCAAGCAATAGCTGAGAGGGTACCTTAAAAGCCCTTCCCCAATAATGCGATTGCTGACTACCTTATATGCCATCTTAGAGCCTTCATCCAGTAACTGATGGAAGCAGAGAAGCAGACACCCATAGCTAAACACTGAGATGAAATACTAGAATACAGTTGCAGGGAAGGAGCAGTGGTGAGCAAATCGGTCAAGACCAGGCTGAATAAACCCGCAGAAACTGAAGACCTGAAAAAAGGGGAGTTTATGGACCTCAGTCTGATAGCTGGAAAACCAGTATAGGACAAGCCTAGACCACGTAAATGTGGGTTGTCAGTTAGGACGACTGGGCAGGCTCAGTGGCCTCTGGTAGTGGATCAGTAATTATCCCTAGTACATGATAGATTTTGGGAGCCCACACCGAAGAGAGGGATGTTCTCTCAGCCTAGACACATATGGGAGGGCCTAGGCTGTGATCCAATGGATATGACAGACTTTGAAGACCCCCCCATGGAAGGCTTTATCCTATCTGGGGAGCAGAAAGGGGATGGAATGGGACTTGAGGGAGCAGGACAGGATGGGGAGTGAGGGAACTGAGATAGACATGAAAAACAATCTTGTTTCAAATTTAAATTAAACAATTTTACAAAAATTCAGAACACAATTCTATTGTGTGATCCATACATCCACTCACCTTTCCATCCATTCATCCTTCCATCCAATCATCTACACATGTGTCCATCTACCAATCCATTCATCTACTCATTCATGCACACTGCCATCCTTCCATTTATCCATCCTCCAATCTTATGTAATATACATACTTATCCTCTTGATAAGGTATTGTGATTATATAGCTCATTTAGAAATATAATGTATAATTTACTACAGATTATATTATAATAGTCAAAACTTACCGTGTTAGTTAGGTTTTCTAGATATATAGAGATATATTTCTATTAACTCAGCATTCCTAAAACCTTAAAAAGGCCTACAGAATATGGCATTTAAAAAAGGTTTAGAGTTTTTCTTAACAGTGAGGCACCATTGCTCCTGGCAACACCACCTGTGAGAAAGTAAGATGGACATTGAAGAAACTCGTTATGGAGATTGTTAACAATATGAATAGGCATTTGGGACAGATACTAATCTTACCAGGACTGTTTGACTTTATGCTGTATAAACAGGACATGTAAGACACACAGAAAAGTGACTGCTGATACAAGGTACAAGATGGACATTGCTACAAGGTTCCTACCTTATAGAAGTGTCTGCCAGATATTCTGCAGGACACAGAAATAAGTGACTGACAAACTGATAACACATTTTGAAATTTCTTGCCTTTTTGAGAAGTCTGCCAGACACACTATGGCCTATGGGCTGAATAGAGAATATTACAAAGAACTTCAGGTGCCTGACTAGGTAGCAAGATGTTTCTGTCATTTCTAGAGTATATATATTATCTTTCTGGGGTCTTTGATGTAGTTGAAGACAGATAGTTATGGTTATGGTTTTCCATAGTTAGCATTAAAGTCGTTGGTAGAGGAAAAAGTAAAAAGCAGCTGGCTTAGGAGGAGTGGGGAGCCCAAAGACTGCACATGGCCAGAGCCCTGCCAGCTCAGGGACAAGGAATCCAAAGCAGATGACATTGTAACTCATGATTCTGAAGTCCTCGATCCAGTTCAGGTGGCCACAATGCAATGAGTTCATGGCAGGTGTGCTGAGGGCAGAAACAGAAAGCACTGCTCAACTCATAAGCCACAAAGCATGGAAAGTCAGAAAGGGAACAGGGTGTTACAGTCCTCATTATAACCTAACTTCTTCCATGCCCCCACATACTAAAGATTCCATCGTCTCCCTGTAGTCCCTCCTCACAAAAAACAAGCTTTCAAGACATGGGCCTCAAAGGAAAAGTCAAGATCCAGATCATTGCACCTAATCAATCAACCCTCCCCATCTACTTCTTGGATATCTGGTAAAGCATCCCACATGTGCCTTTAGCCCATAAGTACTTCCCATGAACATGAGTTTGAAAGCCTCTCTGAGACCAACACATACTCACTAAGGACCATGGCTAGAAAGCACTCATGATAAAAGCCTGAGGCTGCCTTTGCTATTGTACTATTTCTATTATTTCTGACTTTCTGTATTTACTGCTTCAATTCTTAACTGTCAACTTAAATGTTTCTTTTAATGATGACAAAATATAGGGCTTGGGAAGGAGAAGGTACGCTGAGTGGATAGAACAGATGGCTTCATCTAGAGTAGAAGGAACAGAGGTTTCTGCCAGCCCTGAATTGTCATTTTCTTGTCACTGGAACCCAGAGATATTAAAAGGACATTCATGTGACATTGTGGAGGAACTTTTCAACATCTAATTTCAGGACCCAACTACCAGGAAGGATTTTACACTTCATTATTTGATAAGTACTGGGTAAAAGAAAATCTCGTGAACACCCTTTGTATGTGTGTCTGTGTTTCTCACACTGTGATTCATTACATATTTTCCCCTTTCAATTGTGCCTAGTACAGAAAGCATTCACTGAAAATTAACACTATGGATGAACATCCAGTGATATGGTCAACAGTCATAATTATTATTAATGTTACTGATTAATCACCTCATTAAATAGAAAGAAGAGACTCTCTGCCCATCAGAGTAAATTTATGTGCATCTTGCAGATTTCTTCGTGCTGGCTGACTCTCTGATGAGGATTCAGCATTAACAGGAATCAATTTGCATGAGTAGTGAGGAATTCTTATGTGTTTTGTGGCTCGAGAAGAGAGTGAATCTCTGAAAGTGGAGGGATTATACTTTACAAAATGACACTGCATGGGAAGGACATATCTCAGCTTAGAACAGTCAGAGCTCAGCAGGCCTGCCTCAGACAGACAAAGCAAAGAGGCCATTTCAGTGGAGAGACAATGGGGATGAACTACTCTCACCTTGTCCCCTCACATACTGTCTTTCTGAAACCATTTATAGAATCCTTGGAGGGTGCGGTCCAGGCGACCATGGAAGGAAACAAGCAACTTGTCCCAAGTTACATCCACCAGGGAGAAGTCAAGTTGCCAGAGGCTTTGTCTTTTCAGGATGCTTAGTATCATTAGCAGGGAAGAGAAAGCAATGGATGAACCTCAACCTACTCCACCACCAACTTTGATATTTACCTAATACCTTGCTCCCCTTCATGTCCAGTCTTTCAATGAATCAAGCTACACATGTACCTTCGGACATGGCAGGTTTCTTATCATCATCTGCAGCGGCATTTGCTTTCCAGAATATGATCCAGAAGAAAGCTGTACCATCTACCTGATGGAAGGACTCTCTCCTCTGTTGTTGGCATCTTGGACTCTGTAGTTTCCCGGAACCAGAGCTTGCTTGTGACTGTCCTGATAGAGTCAGAAAATTGGGAGTGTTATAGTGTTCTCTGGAATCACACAAGGAAGGAAAATACCTGAGCATAGCCCAAATGCTCAGTCATTGCTTTACACTGTCATAAATGCTGTTTCATTCCTGATCCCACCCTGCTCTCTAGTGGTCAATTAAATTATCATCCATAAGACCCCTGATGCTTAAATGGCTAGTATTATTCAGTGCTAGCCACTTAAGTGTGCAACATCTCCAGGGAAAGATCACAGACCTGACAGAAGATAATTTTTGCTAGGCCTGGTGATGCAAACCTGTTATCCCACATACATGATAGACTGAGACAGGGAGATCACAACTTCAAGGCTAGCCTGGACATCCTACCCTGGCCTCAAAATAAACTGTAAAAAGGAAAGAAGGTTGTGACTTGGTAACAGAACACTTGCCTAGTATTTTAAAAGCTGCAAGGGTTCATCTCACAGACAACTACTTATTCAACAACTAAGCAGGACGCATGCCTGTGACCCGGGGGTGGATTTATGCTCAGCAACTATCATGTGCATCCTTTACATGTGTGGCTCCTAGTGAGAACAAAGACCGTGGTTTTAGCCCTTTTTCAAAACATGTGTTTACCTATTGGGTCCATCTTTTCTTCTAAGCAGTTTGAGGTGTCTGTCATAGAATCTTATGACAGTTCAGGAAGCTAGGACATCGGCAATTCTGTCCTCTCCTGATCTAACCTGCAGTTTCCTATATTTTATGGTTCTGTACCCTCCTGGTCTAGTTTCTAGATGGTTCTGTCCTCTCTTGGTCCAATCTGTAGTCTCCTGTGTCTTAAAGCTTGTACTTTTCATGGTACTGTCCTCTCCGGATCTAGCATGAAGTTTCCTGCATTTGTGCATTTTCTATCAATCAAAATCATTTTTATTTTTAAGTAAAATAATTTACAACTAAACAAATAACGTATTTATAATGCATATAACACATGACAGAAATAGCATCAAATCAAGAGAAGGAATAAGAGCATAGTGTTACTCAATGTTTATAGAATTTTTCCATTGTTACAATAAAAACTACAGTCTAGAAAGGGATATGATAACTCTTGCAGCAAATGTTACACTAACAAGAAAAACAGTTGTAACTACTAAACCAAAGAAGGAAAAATGGAATCCTTGCTGAGTGCTTGTCTTTTGTGTGCAAAGTCCTGGGTTCAGTCCCCCATAACATGAATGCTAGATATGGGCTGCAAAAGTCTGTCATTCCCGAAGGTGGCAGATGGGACAGGAGGATCAGAAAGTTCATGGTCACTGTCAGCTAAATAGGAAATTTAAGGTCAGTCTGGGCTACATGAGACCATGTCTCAAACCAACACACTCAAAGGTGACAGAGAAAGAAGACATAAAAAGATTTTTTTAAAAAATTATGGGGAAATGGAAGGTAAATAGTAAGATGTTCAATTTAAGCCCAAATATACTCTCATTAAATGGTCTAAATAATAGGAATAATGTAAATAGTGTTTCAAAATTTAGACATTGTATTGCCTTCCTAAAATCAACAACACCACACACATACACTATACACATACACCACACATACACATACACACAAATGCATCACACACACACACACACACACACACACACACACACACACACACACACACACACAAACCCCTACCACAGATGTAACTTTAAAACAAGCGTGCAAAGCCAGGAATGGTGACATGCTCATCCTATCCCAGCATTCAGGAGGCAGAGACAGAGGCAGATGGAGTTTGATGCCAGCCTGATGTACAGAGTGAATTCTAGGACAGCCAGGACTAAATGATGAGCAGAGTGAGATGAGACTCTGTCTCAAGCATACTCACAAACACAGACATAAACACTCAAATTACTAGAGAGATGGTTCAGCACTTAAAAGTTCTTGCTATGAAGCCTAAACACCTAAGTCTGATCCCTGGGACCCACTGACAGAGAGAAAATATAGAGAATAAATCCCTGAAAGTTGTCCTTCGACGTCCACACTGGAACTTGATGTTTACACACATGAGCATGCTCGTGCACGTGTGCACACACACACACACACACACACACACACACACACACACACACACAGAGAGAGAGAGAGAGGGGGGTTGGGGGAGAGAGAGAGAAGAGTACTTTTTAATTAGGAGAAAAAAGGGAAATGAGAACAAAGTTCAAGACAAACATCACCTGTTGTTGAGGCTCAGGGGCCTTAGGCAGTTACACAAGACAGATAGACAGACAGATCCTGAGACCAAAGAGCCACAAAACACCCAGACATCCAGACAGCTGCTTCCCAATGAAGGGGTAAAGGTTATTTAGTGAAGAAAGGAAAGAAGGGAGGGAAGAAGAGCGAGGAAGGTATGGAGGGAGGGAGGGAGGGAGAGAAGGAGGGAGAAAGAAAAGAATGGAGAGGGAGGGAGGGAGGAGGGAGGGAGGGAGAAAGAAAAGAAGGGAGGGAGGGAGTGAGTCCCAAAGATGCTGAAGCACATGAACCTTTATAGAAACAGGAAGCCAAAAAATCAAGTGATAAGCTGGAGCACACTAAATGTAACATCCTTGCCTTTTACAGCATGTGTTTACAAGGCTGAAAGATGACATACAGGTACCACACCCAGCATCACAAATCTCAACAACATAAATGCAGTAGTGAGAAAGTAAATTTAGTAATGTCACACAACAGCTCTGATCAGTTATTAAATCAATTAAGTAAATGAAAACTAAATACTGAACTCACCCCCAACATGAGTCATAGGTGAATCCACACAAGCCTGTGATCCCAACGTCCAGGAGGCTGAAGCAGGATGATCATGAGTGGAAAGTATTGGATCCTCAGTTATTGGGTTCCTTTGCTGTCAATGCAATAAGTCAAATCAAACCAAAATATTAAGTACATATTTAATAAACAGGACAATGCAAATCAGAGCACCCCAAGGTGACTCTCAGGAGGCAGGAGGGAGAGCAGATCTTAAATGGTCTGTGGGTGGCCATGAGAAGTTCCAGGGGAGGATTTAATGACAAAAGGACTTTGTCAACAGCACTCGGGGTTGGCATCTGCAATGGAAGGAGTGAGGCATGTTTTACCCATTGAGCCATCATCACCTTAGTCCCTGCTAGAGTGGTTTTTAAAATCTGTGTTAGAGTGAAAGTGTGCTTGGGTTTGTGTATGCATATGCCAAAGTATGCAGGAGGGCTCAGAGAACAATGCTGTGGGCCACTTCTTGCCTTCCTTCTCTGTTGGTACCAAGAGTTAAACCCTTGAGAGGGGATGTCCTTCTGTGTACTGTGTATATATATAATATATATATATGTTTCTCTTATTGGTTGATGAATAAAGATGTTTTGATCAATGGACAGTGAGGATATAGCCTGGCAGGAAGTGTGTGTAGGTAGGACTACCAGACTAGGCAACTTCTGGGATAGGAACACACAAAATTTAGAGAGTAACATGCCAGAGCATTAGAGATAAGCTGCATCCTTGTGAAAATACATAATTTAATAGAAATGATTTAAATATTAAGAAAGATCTAGCCAACAAGAAGTGTCACCCACCAACCAAACAGTTTATGATTAATGTAAGCCTCAGTGGGACTGAAGGGCAGGCAGGAACTTCAGTCTACAGATCTGGTCACAAGACTTGTGTGGCAAACTTCCCTACTCATTGAACCATCTTACTGGTCCTACTTGTGCTGTTTTTTCTTAAAGCTAGCAAAGGACAAGAGAGCACTTGCTAATGTACCATGAGGACTGTCACAGGTGAGTCCAGAAGTATCAATACTCAAGTCAGTAACCCAGGTCCCTACAATAACATTATGGCAACTTTTTAATAGTCATAAAAATACATAGTATTTGATAAAGACATATTTTTGAGTTATGTAGAAAAAACATCTAATGTATTCATAACATAAAAAGGAGAAAGAAAATATCATATTTAGTAGTTGACGTTTTCTTGTTTAGTGTGTGCTGTGGCACAAACATGGAGGTCAGCGGACAACTTTTAAGAATTGATTTTCTTTTGACTATGGAGTCTGAAAACTAAATTTGGGTCATCAGACTTGGTAGGAAACGTCTCTGTTTCTGAGCCATCCTAATAAGCCA
>JANBXA010000288.1:0-15803 GCA_030556225.1 Cricetiscus sungorus
TATTACAGCAGGTCTCCCCGGCGGCCTCCTGGTCCGCCGCCACGTGGGCCCACAGCCGGCCAGCCCAAATAACACTCAGAGACTGTGTATTTGATACAATCCTGTTGGCCAATTATCATTATTGTTTATGGGCTAAGCTCTGTCTTAATTATTAACCCATTTTTCTACTTATCAAGTATTTCCACCTGGTCGTCTTATCGGGGGAGCACGCGGCTGGTGTCTTCCTTCCTCCCCGGGCTACATCTCGACCCCTCCTTCTACTTCCTCTTGCCTCCTTCTAGTCTCCTAGCCCCGCCTATCTTGCTATCTCATTGGCCACAGTGCTTTATTAACCAGTATGAGAAACATATATACAGAATAACATCTCCCATCATCTCCTCTTTTCTGTCTAAAGTAAAAAGAAGGGTTTAAACCTTAACATAGTAAAATATATCACACAACAGTTATCAAGTAAGAATCACAGTTAACAATATTTAGTCCATTAACATTTTGTAAGACTTAAAGAAAATATCATCTATCCTATATTTGTGAGTCCAAAGTCCTATATGTAACTTATCTTTAATCCTAACTAAGGAAAACTGTAACCATAACTATGTCTTCAACTCCATCAAAGACCACAGAAGGAATAATATATAAACTCTAGAAATGACAGAGACAACTCATTGCCTGGTCAGTCACCCGAAGTCTTCTGTAATGTTCCATCTTCAGCCCATAGGCCATGGTATTGTCTGGCAGACTCTTCAGCAAAGCAGGAAACTTTAAACTGTCCACTTGTATTGCTAGTTTGTCCGTCACTTTTTTCTGTGTCCTGTAGACTGTCAGGCTGTCTGGCAGCCTCTTCCATGAAGCAGGAATCCTGTAGCAATGTCCATCTTGCATCAGCAGTCACACTTTTGTGGGTCCTGCATGTTCAGTTTCTACAATTATAAAGTCAAACAGTCCAAAAAGAGCAGTGCACCTTGCCCAAATGGCTAGTCTTGCCATATTAGAAGCAAACTCCACAACATGTTTCTTCAATGTCCATCTTCCTTTCTGACGTATGGTGGTGTTACCAGGAAGCAGTTGTGCCTCACTGTCCAAGAAAAACCCTAAACCATTTTAAATGCCATATTCTGTAGGTCTTTGAAAGGTTTGAAGAATGCCCATTCATCTCAAATACATCTCTGCATATCTAGAAATCCTAAATAACTTAACTCCAAGTTTTAACTATCATAGGTAATTCTCTAATCTGTACTAAATTATACATTACATTTTCCAATGAGCTATATAAACACTATACCTAAACAAGAGGAGAAATATACATATCACAAAATTGACCTTAAATTGTATCAATAAAAGAAAATCCATTCCAAAGCAAAGTATTCATTTCCATACCATAATTCCCCTTTTCCCTTTAAAAGGATTGCTTTTGGTTATAGCCTTTTATAACTAAGCCCATTTAAATGAAAACAAACATTTATAAACAATATTTGGGAATTTGGGCATTGTTCTTTCCAAACTACGTCCTGCTGGTAGAGGGCGCTGTCATGGGGGTCCAAAGAAGATGCAGAAATCTTGGCAGTAGTCTGCAAGGCTTTGTCTCAACTGCTTTGAATGTTGGAACACCTGGGGCATTGTTTCAGGGGGTCTGGCTTGATCAAACCACATGAAGTCTGGAAGAAATCCATAGCCATTTTCTGTGGAAACAAAAATAGAAATCCTTTTCCCCAGTAAGCTTGTCCTTAGGCTTAAATTTTGGAGTCAAAGCATTTTCAAAATATATAAATTGAAAATCCAGAAGCATATTTCTTTTATCAGTAGTTGTTATTTTCTCAGCAATCAAATGATTTAAAGACAACAGAATCGTGTATAGTATCCAAAATTTCTCTGTGTTTTTCCATCTTACGTGGCTTTTTTATTATTCTATTTATTCTACTTCTATTTTTACACATATTTTGAGACAGGGTTTCTCTGTGTAACTTTATCTGTCCTGGAATTCATTGCATACAAGGTTTACTTTGAAATCACAGAGATCTGCTTTTGCCTCTGTCTGCCCAGTGCTGGGATTAATGGCATGCCCCATTATACCCATTCATTCTACTTTCTTTTTTTTTTTTTAAACCATTGTATCCTGTTTCTTTCTCCCAAGCCAGCGTATTTTTTTAAAACACAGTGTAAACCTTCATTGCAGCTCTTGTACACCCCAATGAATTGTGTAAGAGCTCTTAAAGCTAAACTTTTTGCCGCTTATGCTAATTTTGGAAACCTCCCTTAAAGGAGCCCACACAAAAACTTCTCTTCTACAGCAAAACAAATCCAAATGAGAAAATGCTGCTACCAAGAAGTCTTGCTAGTCTCTGTTCCCTTGTTTCTAAAAACTATTTTTTAAACTTTTGTTAAGTTTTAAGTGAAAGTTCTCAATCCCGCTTCTGACACCATTATGTTACGGTAGTTTCCTCCCTGCCAGCCTCCCGATCCTGCCACCAGTCCTGCAGCCACGTGTGCCCCAAATAACACTCAGAGACTCTGTATTTGATACAATCCTGTTGGCCAGTTACTGCTCTGAGCTCTGAAAGGCTGAGTCTGTTATTACACACCTATTAGAGGTAATGGCCATTATGGGCATACCTGCACAAATAAAAACTGACAATGCTCCGGCATATGTTTCCAACAAATTGAAACAGTTTTTTGAATATTATAACATAAAGACACATAACTGGTATACCACACAATCCTACAGGACAAGCAGTAATTGAGAGATCCAATCGTATCCTTAAAGGAAATGCTCCATATGGCGGGCAGGAGTAACCAAGACACCCAAACACAGATTACATAATGCTTTATTAAATTAAACTTTCTTAATGCTAATGAAAAAGGACAAACAGCTGCTGAAAGGCACTGGACAATAGAAAAAAACTTCTGAACTAGTCAACCAGTGTACTTCAAGGATGTATTGACCTCAGTATGGAAACCAGGATATGTGTGTTACGTTGGGGTAGGGGGTTTTAGCATTTGTATCTACAGGAGAAGAAAAAGCTATGGATACCGTCTAAGTTGATCAGGATCCGAGTTGAACAAGAGAAACATCTTAATGAAGAGAGGAATGACAAGTCATTCAACAAATTGGGTCCCACAAAATGTGTGGAGACCTCTCAAAGGTAGGGGAAGTGTTCTTTTCTTGTCTTTACAGTAAAACAGAGAATACCTCTCTTCAAACAACCAAGAGACAAGGAACATGTAGGTACCTACAAAAGAGAAGACAGCTCTCCAGAAAGAATCACTTAATGAAGAGTAATCTGATTTATGGTAAAAATATTTAAGTCTAATAAACTGTTTCTATATGGAAATCTATTTCTCTTCATTATTTGGTATTCCTGTAGTTTCGATTCAATAAATCAATGCTGGCTTTGGAGTTGGATTTGGCTTTCCTTCTCTAAATTCAAGCATGTTGTTAAGATTGAATTCACAGTTTCTGCTTTTATATCAAGAAGCCAATTGATGTAAGGCAGAAGAAAACAAAATCTAAGGACTCATATGTTTATATGCACTTTTCTCTCTGAAATCCTCTTATACATGAAATCCTCTTATACATGTTAATGTTTTCTCTTATACATGTTAATGCTTATTGTTGCCTTTCCCCTAATGCATACAGTAAAACTTGAAAATTTTACTTTGATATTGATATTTAAGTTTTCCTCAAGGAATAATAACAGTTCCCAACAGCAATCCTTGAACACTCCGGAAGGAAGATGGGACCCCAAATGGACATTTCCATTCTCCTCACCCTGATGCATCTGAACTACAAACTTCACCCCTTTAACCGGTTTGGGACTGCTTTGCTCAAAAGACAACTCCTGACTAAGCTAGCTGTAATGGTGCACCTTCTTATTACAACCTGGCCAGAGTTCCAAATAGAACTCCAGTCAACATTTTCTGCCACACTATGAATACCTACATATGTTACAGCCAATTCTGTTGAAAATTTTCGTATTGCTAAACATTTTCTTCCTACAGGATCCCATGGAGCAATCATCGTCCCATTTCAGCAGGAAGTAATCTTAAGATAACGACGCCCCTCTCCCCACTCTTGGAATTTAGGGATAATATTCATCTTCATAGGGTTGGTTTTTTAGTTACTTGGGGTTGGGTATGGAAAGGATATTTAGACTTGGTTATCTCTTTTAGACAGGAATAGGGTATGGTTGGGAAAAGGTATGGTTCAGAATAATAGGTAGATTGGCCTACCTTCTTGTGAATTGTTTAGTAAGAGTGAGATATTAGTATTTCAGCTTACACTGTTATATATTCTTATCTGTGGTAATCTATGTACTGAAAGAATTGTATATTATATTTTTGTCATATTGTGTGAAATCTTTCCATTTATGTTTTATGCACATTATTCTCGCTATATTCTATGTATGTATACTTTGTTTGAGTTCAAGACATTTTTGTATATTGACACGGTTTAGGATATTTATCTTGCTGCCCTCTTGTCTAGACTTTTCTACTCTACCTCTACTTTAGGAATTTACATGTGCATAATTATATTGTTTAGGTGTGTATCCTTGCTTTTCTCAAGGAAGTTTTAATCAGGTTTTTAGCTAAGTTCCTGAGTATTACAGACCATCCTCACCCGTGTTTCCTTTGCCTATGAGATTAGTCAGCAATAGATGCTTAATCTCCACTCACTTCATAGGCCTGCAGAACATGGCATTTAAATGTTTTAATACTAGTACTCCATTGACATGAGACACTGTTGCTCCTGACAGCACCATGCACTTTCCCGAAAGTATGTTGGACACTGTCGTTGCTCCTTCTGGAGTTCACCCTCACCTCGGCCATGGCCTCTTGGGCAAGGAACTGCCCCTACCTTGACAACTGTTCTGGACATGCGGTCCTATGTGCTTGCAGGAGACAAACAGAAGACTGCTGAACCTTGCCAAGTCAGGGTAAGACAGCCTTTCTTCCTCCCTGCTTTTGTTGTGATCTGTCAGGTACTCTTGGCCTTAGCCAAAACTGGCTGTACCAACATTGTGCTGAGACCTTGGGTGACTGTCTAGGTAGCTTGCTGTTTCTGTCTTCGAGGTATCTTTTGGAAGTTGCCCATCTGCACTTCCTGTCTATTCTAGTATTGCTATTTTCCTTCTCAGGTCTTGATGAGGTTGTAGATTAAACCATCACAACTATTATTCTCTCTTCCTAGTTATATAGATTAGGTACTAGGCTTAAGCTTTCTAGCTTAGGATAACTCTATTGTAAACTCCGTTATGTCTTCATCCTAGGACTAGATATGTAGGTCATTTTGTTCTCAATTTTCCTTTTCTTAGAGCACACTTGTTATTCACTGTTTTGTATATAGTTTTGTATCAAACCCAAATCTTTTCTTTAGACTAAAAGGGGAATTGTAGCGAGATATTCACCTTGTCTGCACCTATGGCTTAGGCCATGCCCATTGGGGCAGAGACAAGGCCGGATGGGAGCAGAGAGAAAAGGTTGGGAGAGGGTCGGGCCGCCCCTTTTGGGTGGTGGACGCTGGAAGGCTCAGGATCTGCTGGAACCCGCTGCGTGCATCTGCCTATGTTGTGAGTTATTTCTCCCTTAATAAACTTCTGTTCGGCCTAATTGTTTATCCTGATTCTTATTAAATCACAATAGAGCACTACACTAGTGGTCAGATAAACTTGCTGTCTGGATAGCTGCAGCTCAGCAACAGTAGGGCATTCTACTAGCTGTCAGATAAATCTGCTGTCTGCACAGCTGCAGCTCAGCAACAGCAGAGCACTGCACTAGCGGTCAGATAAATCTGATGTCTGCTGTGCCCTATGATGTTTTCCGGCCAATACTGAAGAAATCTTTCAGAAATGTGGCCTCGGGCAGAAATCACAGCTTAGATGTTACCAGCTGCTGGGTGCTGCACTGCCTGCCATCTATGTAATTATGCAGTGCAGTCAGCATTGTCCCATCCCATCCTTAGGCTCATAGGCCAAATCAGTCACTTCTTCAAACATGGGCAGAGACAGCCTGAGCCTGGATGGGCAGCACTGTGACTGGGGTGTAGAGAGCTGCGAAGTGCCACACCTTAAAGATGGTGCTGGCTTCCACCTTCCACCTCCCCAAGGGTGAGCACTCTCTGGCGTGAACAAGCCCTTATTTGGTTAAGTCTGTTCAGCCTGTCTGCTTCTGCGTTAGAGTAGCCTATCTGCAGGGTCCACGTAGCTCACAAGGGTTGGTTAGCACAAGGGGATTTAAGCCTGTGCAAGGGTCCTCCGGGGCCTCGCAGGTCAGAAGAACATGTTTCAAGTATCCTGATTAAAACTGCATGAAGAAGATCTTCCCAGAGTCACATCATCCTTGCTGGCGAGGGTAGGTGCTGAGGCACAAATAGTGGCCCATACGGGGAATTTTTCAGATCAGAGCTTCTTGCAGTCAGGGCAGTGCTGGCAAGTTCCCATGCTACACCAGCCCCAGTGGAGACAGTGTAGCAATGGCTGAGAGAAATCTCAATGGCTATTGTCCAGAGGTTTGCACCACATGTGGTTATGCCTCCTGGGGAATAGTGGTTCAGGTCCCTGCAGGTGCTTGTGTGGCTGGCTGTTTGGAATGGGTGCTAGATGTGTTTTGTGCTATAACAATATTTCCTTTTATTCCTGGATATTTTAGCCTGTAGCTTCACTAGTAATTCAGAGATGCCTAGAGAACACTTAGATATAGTTTCAGGAACTGAAAGATATACAGATCAGCAGTCAATAGATGGGTATTGCCTTCTGTGCCTTCAGATACAGATCCTAAGGCACCAGTTGTGACTTCAGATGTCAGCCAGGGCCTGATAAATCAATTAGGGCTAAGGCTATAGGAAGCAGCCCACAATGAGACCCTGCCTGTAATTAACCCGCCCACAACAAACCTGCTGTGGGACTCACAACAATATTATAATTTGAGATCTTAGGGCCCCTAAATCAACACTATAAAAATTTACTATCTAGAGACAAGATTAGCCTCTAAACTCAACAAATCAAAGAGGTTCCCAATTAAGCACTTGCTGAGAAGTATTTACAATCTCAAACTTCAAAGGGAATTGTTGACATCTATAGAATGCCTGTTTATCTTTAAACTGTGGCCAAAGATCGGTTCTTTGAACTTTCTGTATAAAAACCTGATATTCTGAAGTAAACTTTGCAGCAGTTCACAAACCTCCTCAGGTGTGTTTGTGTCTGTCTGTCAAGCCAAAGCCACTCCTGACCTGGTCATCCGAGTCTTGTTCTCCACGCAGACCTGCAACCCACTTAGCAGTCTGCAGCATTCCCAAGGTAAGTTTGGACCAAATTAAGGCCCTAGGTAAAGAGGCGATAAGGTCTCTGGTAAAGAGCAATAAAGTTCCGGGTTTGAGCTAAATTAAGGCCCCTGGTAAAGAGGCTATAAAGTCTCCAGTAAGAAGCAATAAAGTCCCAGGTAAGTTGGGACTAAGTTAAAGACCGTGGAAATAAGCGACAATAAAGTCTCAGGCATTGAGTGAGAGGTTGTAATGAACCTAAAGTAAAATTTTCAAAATGGGGACTTCTCAGGCTCATCCAATTTTTCTGGCTCTTCATGAACTACTTTTGTCAAAGAAACTTAAAATAAAGAAAAGCACACTAGAAAGATCCTGAGCGAATGTGATGCCATTGCACCTTGGTTTGCAGTTTTGGGAGACCTCACGGTAGCGTGCTGGGACAAGTTAGGCAAGGATCTTGATTTTGCTTGGGAACAAGGGACGCTAAAGTCTGGACTCTGACCTGTTTGGAAGTTAGTGTGTAGCTGTATCAAAGACAAGAGATACTGTAAAGAGGCAATGGAAAAAAGGAAAAGCTGCTCTAGAAATGTTACAAGAAGAAAGATTAGAAGAGGTTGAGAGCACAAGAGAGTCAGGTACATATGAAACAGATTCTGAGGAAGAATTGCAAGCCCTCATAGAGAAGGTTCAGAAACAATCCCTTAAGGAGCAGAGGGGGAAGGGAGAGGAGAAATGGAGATGTGGGAAGGGGAGGGATCCTCCTGGAACAATGCTGTCGGTGCCTTCTCCTTATCAGAGTGAGGAAGGGCAGGGTCCAGGTACAGGGCATTCCTTTTGCCCTGAGGTCTGGAGAGCCGTACTAAATGACTTAAGTTGTGAACAAGTAAATCAGATCGCCATAAAAGCATCGAAGTCATTACCCAATAAGGGAGAGGTGAGTGGTAACCTCACTAATATACTACAAGGCCCAATGGAACCATTTTCAGATTTTGTGGCCTATTTGGTACAGGCTGTAGGGGAGAGATTTTGGCATTACAGCAGCCATAGTTGCAGCTATCTCTTTTGCAGTTGTGGACTCAGACATGGTTGCTGTGGCTATGAGCACATCGTTGGAGACAGCCTCTAAGCTAAATGAGTTGTCCAAGAATGTGGCTACCGCCTTGGATGCTCAATCCACATTGGTGCTCAACTAAAAGGAGGAGGTTTAAAGATTGTAAACCAAAGAATTGATCTGGTGCAGGAGCAAATAGATACCTTGTGGCAGCTGGCCCAATTGGGATGTGAAATGAAGTATCCAGGTTTGTGTGTTACCAGCATTCAGTATGAGAACTTTACATGTGCTGCTAATTTGTCACAACAGTTGTCTAGCCATCTTTTAGGAAATTGGTCTGCCGATTTTGATGCTCTGATGGTACAGCTGCGAGTGGCCATCCTTGCAGTGAATTCAACATGTGTGGATGTGGGACTGGCTGCTGGATTGTCATCGTGGTTCGCTGTTGCCATGGATAATCTGAAAGAGTGGGTGGGAATGGGAGCCATAGGTGTCCTCTTGTTGCTTATCTCCTTCGTGGGCCTGTGGTGCCTTTGCAAGATGAGGTTTGCTCAGAAGCGGTATGCAGCTATGGTTGTCCAGCCATTTACAGCTATTGAGGCAGGACAGTCTCCCCAAGCATGGCTCTCAGTCATGAACAAATATTGATCCTTCACACTCAGGTTGTATGGCTTAGCACTGCACTCCGAGTTAGCTCCAGAAGTGTGCAACTCTGAGAAGGGCAAGTCTGGTTTCATGTGGGTTGGTGTCTGAGGCCCCGCCTCCATTAAAAAGACACCAGACGGGTGTGGCACTGACTTGGCTGACTATCAGGATTCAGGGTCATTACAATGTCCACTGCTTTACTGGAGACCAGACCACTACCCTTGCCTGTTGCATTATTAAAACAAAAAGGGGGAACTGTAGAGAGCTGTGAAGTGCCATGCCTTAAAGATGACTCTGGCTTCCACCTTCCACCTCCCCAAGGGTGAGCGCTCTCTGGCTTAAACAAGCCCTTATTTGATTAAGTCTTTTCAGCCTTTCTGCTTCAGCATTAGAGTAGCCTATCTGCAGGGTCCACGTAGATCACTGGGGTTGGTTAGAGCAAGGGGATTTTAGCCTGTGCAAGGGTCCCCAGGGGCCTCGCAGGTCAGAAGAACATGTTTCAAGGATCCTGATTAAAACTGCATGAAGATCTTCCCGGAGTTGCATAGTCCTTGCTGGCAAGGGTAGGCGTGGCACACTGGGGCAGAGGATGAGTGATTTGGACTGACGTGTTTCTTGTGGAGGGCTCTGCAGTTCTGAAACCTTACCTGACAGGTAGAAGAGTGAGGCAGTGAGGTCACATACCAGCTTCTGAATCGTGGCCCAAGTCATTACCACACATCCCCAGAAACAAACTTCCCAGAAGTCTGCAGAATGAGCTGCAGAAGCTGTCCCAAGGCCCTGGTTTCCACCCCCACACCACAGAAACCAGGTGCAGGATTACATGCCTGTAATCCCAACACTTGTGAGGTGGTAGTAGGTAGGTCCTAAATTCAAGGTCATTTTTTTTTGCATACATGGCAAGGCAGGAGTCAGCTTGGGCTATACAAGATTCTGCCTCTTGCTACATGACAACCTAAAGTTAACCTTAGCAATTAGTAAAAATGCCTCTGGTTCACCAAGTCTAACTTGGGTGGTCTCCATACTTTGGTCCATGGAGAGTGAACATATGTGTTGCATCTTCCCAGGAAAAGCTTTATCACACAAGTTTTTAGAAAGCAGGCTTGGAGTGGAAGAGACCTAAATTAGACCTAGGTATTCTGAGGTTTTGTCACAAAAAAAAAAATAGTACACACACACCCAAAGAGTCAGACGCAGACTGATTTGTATCTCCTGATACATGATATTCACCTGTATGACACATCTGCTGAAGTCCATCCTTTTGGCTAGTTTCTGGAGGGTCTGTGCATATGGGTTGTTGTCCTGAGCAAACTGTGCTTGCATAACCTGTGGCTGCATTAAAGACAAACGTTGGGAATGAATGAACAGTTAATAGCTTGATCTCTTGCATTTTATGGAGGAACAGCTAAGACATACAATGAAAATTGTTATGTGAGAGCAAATGAAAGAAAAACTCACTCTATAAATTCAAACTAACTCTTACCAAGGTCTTTAAAAGCCAACCCACTGCAAGATAGGATGCTGCCACTATAGATGTTACCTTTTCTCCATCCAGTCTCAGATCTCACAGATAAAAGACACACAACATGAGCCTTTTTGCTTGGCTTCTCATTTTGTTAAGTATCCCTGCACTGGAAGCTCAAAATACACAAATCACTCCACATTTGCCTGTGGCGCCACTGTGGGTCTGAACAGCTTAAGGGCCACAGACAGTTTTCCTTTGATGCTCTGCTGTGGACATGGATCATTTATTTTAACCACCTGGGATATAGGATCAGTGCTACTGAATGCCGAATTAAGGAGCCCATGTTTCTGATCACATTTTTATCTTATGAGACAGGTCACATTTTTTCATAGCAGTGTGTGGTTTAAGTTTTTAAGTAATTGTAAGCCTGTCTTCAAGACTCAGAATTTCTCCTCTCTTTACTGCTGGGTTCTGGTGAAGAGCACAGTCTCCCAAAAGGCAAAACCACACAAAAAACACAGCGGATGTATAAGTTTGGCTGGGCCTCTCTCCTCTGCCATTCTCTGAGCAGGTGGTTACCTTGTGGGTGGTTCCTGTGCCTCTTGAGTCTGACTACACTGAGAGCTATGGGAGTGGCTGAGGAGTTGATGGTATGAATAGGATGCCCAGCATAAAACTTGCTACGCAAACCTCCCCCAAAATATTCCACCTAATTTTTTCCCTCTAATTATCCTCTTACTGGAGATTGCATAGCTACTCACCATGAATTCAAATGTCCAGTTACAACTTTACTTTTCACATTGAAATTCTGAAGCCTACAATTGTCAAAGTCACAGCTAACTCCTTATGGAACAGACCACTTTCCATCCAGAGATGCTGTCTAAGCAGGCCTGGCTGTTCCAGAGTGAGTAGCTTCTTCTGCAAAGCTTAGACAAGAATGCACATCAGTTGCGGGATGTGTGTGTCTCACTCCAACAAGAGTCAAATGAGGACAAGCTCCTCAGCCATATTATTTTTCCATATTATTGGTTGTGGACTTCATCTTTAGTAAATAGCAAGCAATTGTGTACTTGGAGGTTTTAGTCTTAATAATCCTAGATTTTAATACTCAATATTTAGTTCATTTGCCAAGTTCTTTCAGAATGCTGGTCACATCCAGGTTACTTCTCTAATTGTCCTTTAAAATACCACTCTTAAAATGTTTTTACTGTAGAGATCTAAAATGCTGGCCAGTCTCGGGACTAGTAGAAGTGTTTTTTCTTTTCATTTACTAACAAGACATGATTGCCTCAGTTCCGAGCTGAACTGCAACCCGTGGAAGAGACCTAAATTAGATAAATGTTATTTATCTTAACACAGGACAGGCACCTCAGCCACACTGACCTTTTAGAAAATATGAGTATCTGGAAAAAATCCAAATAGAATTCACTATATGTAAACTTAAATATAAAGCAAGGGATATTTTTTTTGACAGTTTGCACAAATGCGACAATACTCACATCGAAGACAACTGTGATAATGAAGTCTGTCTATTTCCAGGAGACAGCATCAGTCTCAGCAGGGACAATGGAGTCACCCTCTACTGATTTACAACTGGTGTCAATCATTAGATTCTTGTCTCTGTTAGGAGATTCTGTTCTTACCTGTATAAATTTGTACATTAAACAACTCACATTGTACTTAAATGACAACACGTTGGAGCCCCACAGCCCTGGGTGCTTGCTGTCTCTTTCAGCTGAATCTCTACACTGCAGTCATTTGTTGTGATTTCATGTAACAAAAATGTCTGCTGCTGACTGATGCTTGCAGGATCCACACTGTGTCCTAATTTGTTGTCAACACCAAAGGAGCCTAAGGACATGAAGCTACCATGATGAGACTTTGCAGACCATGACTTTTTAGGACAATAAGTACACATTTATATTCTTATTGAGTTAGATCTTTTAAAAAGGTATAGGACAGCCTTTTACAAAACCATTGTCAGGTAGCATAGAGTTTGAATCTTATTTTTCTTTAAGTCTGTTTTCTTTGGGGAAAGAGTTTCAGAAATCACACATGCATCACCATGTCTACCTGGAGCTGATCGGCTCTGAAGCTGGTCTGAGCTCTTTTTGCTGGCTTTGTTCTGTGAGCAGGGATCCATCCACACTAATCCCATTGTCTGCATACTACAAAAAACAAAACAAACAAATGCCCAGTTGGTAACTCAAATGTTTCCATACCTCTGCACAGTTTCCTCACACACCTGGGCTTCATCTTCTAAATTTGTAAAGTTTTAAAAGTATGTTGCAAATATATTTTTTTATATTTATAGCCTGGTGCACTCTGCTTGAAATGTGGTAAAAGTATACATGTAAGGCCAGTGTTAGGAAGGCACATAAGCAGAAATAAAGCTTTACCCAAACTTCAGGCTGCTGCCACACAGTGCAGAGTAAAACTCAGAGAGGACCCCCCTTGCCTGCACTGCAACAGATAGAGTCCTTTAACAGGCAGCACTGATGACTTTTCCTCTTGTTTAAAAGATGTCTTGAGCCTACTCACCATTCTTCACTTCTCTTTTTAATCTATTTAGCTTGTGGTTAAAATGCACTCTGCATAGGACTTTCTCTTCCACCAGGGCAAACACCTCTCCAGATGATATTGCCTCTTGCAAGGAAAGCAGACAAAGCAGGCTAAGTGATATACATTGTCTTTGATCCTTTGGACCCAATCAGTAGAGCGGATGTGCCTCCCATAGTGGGAGCACCATGTCCCATAGTGTCTGCAGCACACAGGGAGGAAGCATGGTGAGGTGTCTTATCAGGAGACCTCAAATTGACTCATCATCATTCTGTTTGGGATGATGTAAGCTTTTAAGTAGTATGAAAGTAAAACAGGAATTATTTTTCCCCCTCAATATGGGAAGCAGTTGAGATTGGGTCACAATTGATACCTGTTTTAAAAACAATACCACCTCAATTGGTGGTGGTGGGAGATACCTTTTTCTTTTAAAATAAAATGAAATCGGAATTTCAATTGCCCTTTTGTTGTGCCACATATTAAGACATTTATAGGTTATCTAGAGATTCCATATGCACATGAACAGTCACACATACACACTCCAGGTTGAAAACCTCAAAGGGCAAAACCACAATGTAACCAGCATAGAAACACTGACTGACTAAGATCTGGTTGGGGTGGAGTATGTGCTTAGCTCACACACTGGGTTCAGTCTCCGTACCAGAAACAAACTAAGAAAATAAGTTGGAGATGTACTAGGGAATAACGAATGTTAACACACTCAAATTAGAACTTATCAGAGAATCTGACAGAGTCTATACTCCTTCATCCTGGAGAAGAAAGAGGAAAAATACAGAAGCATGTTCAGCCAAAGCAAATGGTCAGACTGCCAGATAAGGGAGAGAGTGGAATAGCATCTTAAAACTTCCAGAAACATCTGTAGGCATTCTCAGCAAGATATTAGAGGTAAAGGTTTTGGGACTCAGCAGTCTGCTGACCCCTCCGTGATGATGGGCGGGAGGCTCATGGCCATGCCATCACTATGTCAGGCTTTACCTGGCTGTCTAAGCTTTTACCTGGCTGTGCTGGGGACCCAGTTACACATGCACAAGATCCCCTTTTAAAGCAAGCGCCTCACACTCTCTCTCTCTCTCTCTCTCTCTCTCTCTCTCTCTCTCTCTCTCTCTCTCTCTCTCTCTCTCTCTCTGCTTTTGTTTGGCCACCACCTACCCCCTTTCTCTCCCCCCTCTCAATAAACTCCACGAGGGCGCTGAGTCTTGTGTTTGTGTTTCTTAGGCAATAGCTGCAGCAAAAGAACAACAAAAGGGAATTTTTCCCCCTCCTGGTCTTAGTGATCAGATGTATTCAGATAAGAACACATGAGACCAATCCTATGCCTGCAATGGTACGGGTGGGCAAACACAGCCCGACATAATTTGAACTCCAAATCCCTCCTCATCCCTATATTTTAAAAGGAAAGGTTAAACTGAATTATGACAGTGAATCAGTCAACTCTAAATCCACCACCGGAAACACTTCAACTGAGACTCTTAGTATGTGCTTGCCGACTTTTAACAGAAAGACCAAAAGCAGAGTTAAGGAAACCCTCACCTTAAAATGAAGGACAGTCTGACTCTAGAAAGCACCAGCAACTTCCTCACAGGACCCTAAGATAGCAGGATACCAAGAATTCACACTGCCTCCTGTTGAGTTTGCCCAGACAAGATTAATCTAGCACACTCGTGGCACCTAAGGTTCTGCTGAGACTATCTGACCTCAGGAGAATATTACTACTGAATGATGGGGTACTTAGCAGTCAGAGAGTCACCCCACCCTAAGCTTGTGGTTTTTTCCCTTTAAATATACCTGAAACCCAGAAAATCGTTGCTTCTCTCTAGCCTGTGTGCTGAGGAAATTTGACTTGTCTGTAACGTATCCCATTCATTAAAGCTTCTTGCATGTGCATCAACTGGACTGGACTTTGAGTTCTTGGGGGTACCAACAGAACGGGGAGACTCCTCATTCGGAGGCTCTTAACTTGTATTTGGATTTGTAAATGCCAAGAACAAGGCAGGGCATACAGCTTTGTGCTTAGCAAGGTCTGGGAGTACCCCAACGCTTCTAAAACCTTGTATAAACTTTTGCTTTGGGAAGGTTCCAGGTACCTGTAAATAAATGCAAGACTATAATGATAATTACAGTAGGAAATGAAAAGGTGGTTACAGTGTCTTTACTCATAAAGGGAGAGGAGGCAAAGGTGAATCAGTTGATATACCTACCTGGGCTATTCTAAGAAGACTACAACATGGGCATATTGGGAGAGGAGGGCCAGTTTGTAGACTACGGTTATTTTAAGTATAGGTCTTGGCTTGGTAATAAAACCCCTGGGAACTGGCACTTGTTTCAGGATCAGTGGTGGGGCATCCCCAAGCCTCAGGTATACACCTGGGGGAACTCTTGTCTTATCACAGTTTCACAACACAAAATTCCTAATAATTCCTTACATTGCAATTTCTCCTCCTCCATGTGGGTCCTGGAGTGGACTACTTTGCTGAGAGGGTCTACAGAGCCTTGGTTGACACGGGGTGGGCACTTGTCCCCCAGAGCCTCAGGCTGACCTCGCTCTGGAGCTTGAGTGCCATCCCCAACTGGCACCTTAGGGGTATTCCTGTTACGATCTCCTGGCCGCAGCTGCTGCACACACTTCCTGGTGAGGATGGAGCCCCAAGGCCATGGACTGGGGCTTCAGGATGAAGGGGAAAGCTAGGGCAAGGTGGAACAGAGATCTTGTTCTTGGCTCCCTCTGGATTTACACCTGCTAGGAATAGCCAATCAAGTCCTGGTTGCAGACGCCTCCTCCCACTTCCATATCCCGGGCCAACCCATGGGGGTGC
>JANBXA010000289.1:0-13171 GCA_030556225.1 Cricetiscus sungorus
GAGTATTTTTATAGTGTATGAGGATATTGTGTATTTTTGGTTTTGTGTGGCTAGTGTCAAATTTGGCTAAAAAAGAATGATAAGAAACTGATTTATTGTAATAATTTGAGTGAGTATTGATGAATTTCTGGTAGAATTCTTTACTGAAGACATCTTGTCAGCATGTGCTTTTCTTAAGTTAGGAGCTTTTGATGACTGGTAGATTAGGCATTATGCTTTTAATTTATATTTGATTTACCTTTGGTCATAAATAAAATAATTTATGAATTAAATTTTGTAGAGTACAGGTGGAAAATAGATGATACTCCTCATTGTTGTTCCATTTTCATTTTAATCGAATTTTATTAATATTTTCTGCTTTTGGTTAATTTGGATGATTTGTTTATCTTGTTGCTTTTTCTTGAAACATCACCTCTTTTGTTGAATGATTTTTGGTATTGTTTATTATTGATCTCAAATTTATTTTGAGTTTTTTTAATCTTTCAGTTGTGTTGTTAATTCTCTAATGTGATATCCCTCATTTTCTTATATGGCACTTAGTGTAATGAACTTTCATCACAGCACTGCTTTCAAAGTGTCCGGAAATGAATTGTGTATTTGTTGAATTTTAGGAAGTTTAATTTCTTTTCTTGATTCTTTGACCAGGTATGGTGCAATTGTGCCTTTTTCACTTTCCATGAGTTTGTAGGATTTAGGATGTGGTTGTTGTTGATTTCCAAATTAAAGCATGGTGTTGATAAGATAAAAATTAATTTTTTCTCTTTTTCTTTTTTCTTTTTTGTATCTGTTGAGGGTAAGAGGGATTTAAGAAGGTTCAGTGGAGCAGGGAAGAAGTCCCTTATTTTGGGTGTTTGGATGAAAATGTTCTTATAGATGTTGTTAAATGAATTGAGACATAACTTATTTTTAATTGATGGGGAAAGGGTGTGATGATTCTATATAAGTGTGGAGATTTTAGGAGTTTGATTTTAGTATGGGTACCTTTATATTTGGGGAATCAGAAACGAAATAATTTTAATTAATGAAGTGAAATATATATTGCACATGTGGTAGTGGATCAAAAATTTATGGGCATATTAATATTACCCTAAGACTGTTATAGAAATTTGTTAGGGGGAAAGATATTAAAAATATTTTTATCAATAAATCAAGGAAAAAATTAAGAAGTTATGGGAAAAATATCTCTGAGTTTTTTAAAAAGGAAAATTGAGAATTCACATAGCAGAAATAATTAGCAAAAAATTGATTTACCTTTTTATAATGATGATATGAAAAGTGGGTAAAAAATGAACCGGCAACAAGAGCTGGTGAATTTTAGCAAATATAAAAAGTGTAAAAGTAAGAGAACCAACTTATAAAGAAAAATTAATTGGGTTTCTTGAATTATAAGGAAGCACAAATAGGAGTATATATTGATGAAATATATTGGGATTGAAAGGTTAAAAAAAAATTTAAAAAGGGATCTAAGATAAATAGTATATGTAGGAATATATTCAACTACATGCTGTTAAAGGATAATAATGAACATTGAAATGGTTAGATACAATATGAGGAAAGTTGTTTTATATAATGAAATATTAAATTATATCAAATAATGCAAAATAGATTTATTATTTATTCAATTACAAGATAAAATAAGGTACAAGTATCATTTCGGTATATAACACACATTTGATCCTATATGGACTGCAGTCACTGAGACAATAGTGAAAAATGAAAAAAATGATAAACTATTCATGGAAATGTGATAAAGGATCAGAATTTCAAAAAATACTATGCCAATGAGAAAAGATTTAATAAAATACTTTTTGCATCACTTTTTGTCACAAGCTAGAAAATATAAAGAAATATTACGTTCTTTATAAACAACCAAAGATTAGAAGAACAAAAGGTTCAAAGGAACGAAATGGAGGGATGTTTACTTTGTAGAATTCAGAAATTGTAAATACAAAAATTGATAAATTTTAATGGGAACTGCTTGTTTATAAAGGTTGATTTTAGAAACAATTTAGAAAGGCATCATGGCCATACCTGCACAAATTGTGATTTCAATCTGATCCTAGTTCCTGTAGCGGCAGTAATCTAATTAATCCTCAAAGTAGGAATTTTGATAATGTCTGGACTTGTAGACTTAATTACTGATAAATTTGTCAATAATAGATCCAGCCAAATTCTTTGGGAAGAGGTACCCGTATAATACTAATAAGTCTAAAGATAATATATAAGTCAAAACCCCAAAGGAGTAATACATCAGAACTACCCTGTGGTGATAAGTCACATCATCTAACGGATAGTATGGCAGAGTGTAAGTTTTTTAGCACTGAACCCAACTTTGTAATCATAGTGGTTCTGGGCCTTCCTCTCTCTGCAGAAGATATTAGATTTCTCATCTTTTGTGGTTGTTGTGGAGGAAGAGGGAGATTTAAGCTGTGTGTGCCACTAGGACCATGAAAAGAGGTGATGGGGAGGCCCTTTGACATGGACTCATATCAGCAACTTCTGTAGCAGAGGCATGGGATGCTAGACCAACCAGGAGGGAGAAAAACTTCTCCACATGGAAAATCCAATAGAACATCCATGATGGGTATCAAACATCATTTTGAAATCACCAGTAACTTATTATATAAATTTGGGATTACAAGGTTGTGAATATCCCTTTTTGAAGGGAAATTCAGAGATAAGGTTTCATGATGATTTATTACTCCATCCTTGTAGATATTATGAATATAATAACTCTGTCAGTGGAGTAAGAGCAATCCGGAAAAAGCTTTATTTTTGTCTGAGAATTTTCTCAAAGTTGTTTAATTTTAGCACCTTTGACACTCAATATGTCTCGTAGATTTTGATGAAATAGAGTACAATCTCAAGTAATACATAGGTGGGAATTGGGCATCTATAAATCAGTTTGAGTAGGAGTGGTTGGAGGAAGTGAGGGAATTGAAATCTTCATGTTAAGATGTGGATTTCAGAATATCTCCCATTGTAATATAACATGAGATTAAATGAGCTAGTGTGTGAATGAGATAATATTAAATATGTATGAATTATGTTTTAGACACGTCAATTATGGTGTGAAGCAAAATGCTAGTTCAACCATCTCACTGGTATAATTTTTAAATTTTCCATATCTTTACAGGAAAATAGAAATTTGATGTGAAAGTGATTCTACTGCTCGTTTATGTTTTTTTTAATTGAATGAATACCCTGATACTTACCCCTTAATACCATCATGAGTAATTTAAAGAATAAATGACCACAAAAAAAATGTTATGCCATGTATTGATAGATCTGTAAATTGGTTTAGATTTAAATGAAATAAAAAGAAAAAGATAAGCTTTTTAGGAATTGATACATAAAGAGATGTATAATTATTTTTGGAATAATGAAGTAATTTTAAAATAATGTACAATTATATGGATAAAATAATACAAACAATCCTTCTGTGAAAATTGAAATAAAATAAGATAAAAACACAATTTGTTTTAATATAATACTATAATTTAAAATTTATTACTGCAGAAAGAAAATATATGTACTAGAAAAAGATAACCTATAAATGTTGGGGCAGGTTCCTTCCCGCCTAGCCTCCCGGTCGCTGCATGTCTCAAACGTATCAAATAACACTAGAGAACGTATTTGATAAATTTTGGGCAGTCTACTATTATGTTAATGGCTAGCTGTTTAATCATTAACCCATTTCTATTATGATTTCATTCGTGGTGTTTATCGGGAGACACTGGCCGGAGCGCTTTTTCCCGGGCTACATCTCGACTCCACCTACTACTTCTCTTCCCTCCTAGTCTCTAGCCCCACCCCATCTAGTTTTCTATAAGGTTTATTAAAGCGATGGAGAAAATATATACAGAATATATTCCCATCATACTAAATGTGAAAATGTTTGTAAGATGTTATATTTTCTGTTATAATGTGATAATTAAAATATAAGGATGTGCCACAAGATAGCAAGTTTATGACAGCAAAAAGATTGATTATTTTAAAAAAAGGTATTTTTATATTATATGGATAGAAATTTTGGAGAAATTGTTGTTAATAATACTAAGACAGAAAAAGAAGACATTAATTGGGTTTTTTATTTTATTTAATATTGTATATTTAAACTTTTACAGTAACAATGATTTGAGGGATAAAATTATCAGTGACAATTTATCAAAGATGTGTAGTAACCTCACAAAGAACCTTAACAAAAGAGTTTAAAAACTAAATATAGAAAAGAAATGATGTAGAAGATTCATTATCAAGAGTTGTTCTAACATTATTTTTAAGAGGTTTGCAAATATACATTGATTGATAAAACAGGTGATATGATGGACTGTAAAAATATGTGATTTTTATTTCACATGGGGTTATTTTACTTAAAATAGTCTTAAACATATTTAACCCTACAAGATAGACAATATAGTTAGTGAAAATAAGGCAATCTCTCTTTGGAAAATTTTCATGCATGCATGCATTAAAATAAGTGATGCTGAATGATTATAGATGTCAACATTTTGACTGGGTTTTTTGAATTTATAATTTCCTTTTTTAACTTGACAAGTGATGATCTTTAAATCCTTAAGACATTGATGAAAATATTTATATATTAAAAAATCCCACACCCCCTACAGTACAAAGATGAGTACCCAAAATTGACACCATGTTTGAAGGCACACATCACAGCAGTTGATTCAGCTCTCAGCCCTTGACTCTGACAGGTGCTGATGGTTTGATAGCTATGTGGTAACTGCCGCAAGGTAATATTCCAATTAGTACATATCTGTTATAGGCCAGCAGCTCCGATCAAATGCAAAATTGCAGCATATTTTTTCAAATTTACTTTATCAGGTGGTTAGCTGTGGTTTCTGGGTTTAGCAAAAAAATGCCTCACAGCCCATGTTCACAAAACATATTGTCAAGTATTTGTTAATTCTGGTGTGGACAAGTGGGATTTACGACATAAAGAGAATTATTTTAAAAGAACAGGAATAAAAAGTAAATACTTTAATTGCTTAATGAGCATAGATAATCATGGGGATTTTAAATGTAATTAAAGTAGTTTTGATTTCTTATGATTTCCTTTATTGTTGAAATTTTGCAGTATTATTCCACCATTTATCCCTTTTCTCTTGTCTCTAAACTTAATATTTTTCCGAATTTATTGGCTTTATTATTCCTAAAGCAGAAATAAAAACACCTAACATGTTCAAAAACTTATGTACATATACTGAAAATGGGTATATCTGCACTATGATATACTATACAGTTTAAAACAGAATCATGAATATTAAATGAATAGGAATAATAAGATATAATGAGGTTTATCAGAAATAAATTGCATGTCCTCTCTTCTGATGGTCTGAACCCAATTTTAAGATGTGATGACATCAAAAATTAGGAAAGATTCCTCTTTTGACCTTTAGGAAAGATTTTAAATGCAAGTGTATAATAAAGCAATTTAAGAAGATTAAGGAAGGACTAAAGATATAGTATATTTCTTCCAGAGGACCAGAGTTTTATTTACAATACACAAGCGAGATTTTCAAATTGCATAAAACCATTGCCAGAGGATCTGGAAAAAGGTCATGGTATACACAACAAAAAGAGACAGAAAAAAACTGACACAGACAGATAAGATACAGACACACAATACAAAAAAAAGATAGAACAAAAAAGTAGGGACAAACTCAGATACACAATACAGTGATAGCTATAAACAAAATGACACAGAGAAATTAGAAACAGAAATAAACAGGATAGACAAAGGAATGAGACATAAGACTGAAACCCTCCAACACATACACAGAAAGAGAATTGCAAAAAAAGAATATGAAAATATATTAATATACAGAAGTTGTTAGACTTCGACTGTATAATTAAATAGTAATTAAAGGTTATGGTGCGAAAGAAACCTCAAGAATAATCTGTTGTTATTTTTTTGAAGATTTATAAGTAATGTTTAAGAAAGGCTATATGTATGTTATATTCTATAAATTTATGGATATACAATCTCAGTATTTTTTTAATGGGAAGGTTTTTTTAAATTATTTAATACAGTGATTGGTGGAACAGTTTTTTACGCGCCTAATAAAGGAATTATTGATTATAACCCTAATGAAGAAATTAGTAAGAAAATGTTAAAGATCGATAGTTTTTGATTTTAGAAATAATTACTCCACTTTATTAATTATATTGAAAGGTCACCAAAGTAATAATGGAAGAGCTGGAACATATTATGTCTATAGCTTGATGGAGAAAGATAAAATGAGTTGATCATTGGAAAACAAGAAAATTGGTTTGATGGATAAAGAATATTAATTAATCTTTTATTTGGATCAGAATTATCAGATAAGCACAAATGCCACTAAGAAAATAAAATGTGAATAATTTTTTTTGATCCTGCTTCTAAAAAAAAAAAAATGAGATTTGATAGATAGTGAGGTGGTAATGATAAAGTATTTGTTAGACAAATAAATTGAACTGGAGGAATATATTGAACATTAACAGAAAAAGAGATATAGAGAAAAGGTAAGAAAAAAGTGAATCTGAGAACATTATGAATGTAGATTATTTTAATTAATAGAATGATATAAAATGTTTACTGAAACCCTCAAGGATTAGTGTAAGAATGTGAGCATGGTCTAAGTGGTGGAATTAAGATTCCGCATGCATATTTTTAATTTTTTATCAGTATGTTAGGGGTAGAATTGACAACCCTAGATGTAGTACTTTTGTAGTGGCGAGAGATCTAAATAACTAACTTAATTAATATCAACTAAGTGGTGAAATTTTCTATACTATTCATTTGGAAGGTTGGATCATTATTATCATTTGAATGTTACTCTTTCTTTGTTGAAACTTTTAGATCTGTGAGAAATATAAGAAAAGACGAAGTGGCAAATCTCCAAAATATGTGTTGCTTTAAATTTTAAGACCACAAGTACATGATTCTTATGTCTCTTCCTCCCTCCATCACCAATCAACCTAAATATAAGCTCTCATCACAAAATGAAGTAGGATGCTAACTTGGACTAAAAAGCATTGTATTAGGTTTTAAGATTTGATATATTTGTTTTTGAATGGTTGAATATTAATGTAAATAAAATGGATGATGAGTATTGAAAACTGTTTATAAAGATGAAGTTTATGTATTAACATGATTTTAATTTTGCTGTGATGACGAATTGAGCACAAATTTTTACCAATTGGAACCGCTCAACTAAGACTAGACCTGAGAATGAAAAATTTTAATAATAGTTGATATTGAGGCATAATAATAATAATATAATAATAATAATAATAATAAAACAGAAAAAATATATGAGTAAAAGTTATGATGAACTGTGAGAGGATAATATAAATTATAAGAGTAATGGAGAATATTAATGCATATGGAAAAGTAATAGAGCACATTTCAAAGAATGATTTTTATTTAAAACAAAATAATCCAGTGTGGAATAATGTTTAAGGGGATGATAATTTTTTTTAAGATAGAAATAGTGGTATGACTATGTGATAGTAGTGCATGTCAAAAGATAACATGACAGTATTTATGGAGTATGAATTTTTTTCCAAGTGATCCTGAGCCTTTGAGATTGAGGATGAAGAGAGATAGGGATAGATTATGTAGAATGCTTAGTCTTTTCTCTGGACTATATCTAATTAGGAAATAGAGTGGTAATGATAGTTAATACAGATAATGGATTTTTTACATCCCAAATTTGACAAAAAATTATAAAAATTATAGGAATTGAACCTCAATGTGAAAATAGGTATTTGGTAAAGAAAGTTTTTAATTTTCAGTTAAACAGCAAGAACTGAGCCAGGAAGTTGTGGTACAATCTTGCATATGAGTCAGAATAGAAGTAGGTGGTGATTCAGGCAAGTTTAAAGCAAGACACCATAAATAAAAGAAATAATAAATAAAATAAAGAGAAAATAAAAACACCAAATCGTAAATAGTATAACGTACCCCCACATATCACATATGTTTTAGATGATATATTATTTTTCCTATTTTTAAATTGATTGGCATGTCGAAGTATGTAAATTTATGTTTAAAATATGTAACTAACTAATTATTAATTATTAATTGAAGCATGCACTTATACTTAGAATCATGAGTGGCCAAGATAAATACAAGTATCAGAGGGAACCATAAAGTAGACATTTGGAAAATGGCTCCCCAACTGCCAGAACTTTATAGAATATCAGAGCCGCAGAGAATTTCAGCTGCTCCTTTTTTCTCAAATTAAACTGTGTAAAGCTGTAGAATTTGAACAGAAAAATTAATTTTCAATTCAAGATCCCTATACCAATAATTAGCTCCATGATGCTTTTTTTGCAATTATTATTTGTTACATTTGAGTATATCATGTAATAAATGTTTTGTTGCATGTTCTAAAAGGTTTTAGATTGTGGTATTTTTTTACAGATTATTATAATGCATTATTTTGTATATTCACCTCTCTTAAAACACTTGTTCCTATGGATTTTTTTATTTATTGCCATTTTCTTTTTTAAAATTTGGATAATATTATTTAAAGAAAAGATTCCTATTCAGGATGAAAGGATAATAAAATTCCATCGTAAAAATTTTAATTGTTATATAGCATACTGAGTGAATTATTCAGATTCGAAAGACAATACTCATATTCTTTTAGTCAATATTCGTTTTGAATATTTTAATTTGTTTGATTAATTTGGAGATACTTTGTTGAAGTAGAAATAGTAAAATAGGATTTGTAATAGACGAGATGTAAAAGAGATCTTAAATTGTTAATAATATGGTTGATAAGTGCTAAAAGATATGTTATATACACAATATTAGGAAAATGGGAGGTATCTGGTTGTACCAGGATAGGCAGGGATGCAACGAAATGGGGAAGGGAGAGGTGAATGTAGAAAAGATATGAATCTCAAATCAAGGAATCATATGAAAATTTGTGAAATTAAAACAATATGAGTTAAATTTAAAAACTGACTATTGAATTTGATGAAAAACTTCGAACTAATAACTTTTCACTTTTGCTATGAAGATTCATTGTATATCTTATTTATTATTATTTAAAAATTTTGATACAGCATTACTAATATTATTCCCGGATATTATGAATTTACTTTATTGTTATAATATTAGGATGGTCTTTAAAATATCCTATGATGATTTTCACAGACCCTAGAGTTTGGAGGTTACAAGTTAAGTCACACATACATAGCTTGAAATCTTTTGTATTTTTATGATTGAAAATGTTGTTATCAGTTTAAAAAGTGATATTGATGGTAAACTAAAGTGTAATGATATAGAAATTTTCTTTTTTGTAATATTCTGCTACTTGAAAAGAAAGGAGCTTTATATTATTAAGAATGAACTATTTGTCACTTGTAAAGAAACCCGTCGTTTCAATTATTTTCAAATCTCATTAGATCAGCATTGCTTTTAAACCTCTATCTTTTTTCTGTTGAGAAAAAAGCAGGAGATTATAATAATTGAAACTTATAACAAAGTAAAACAAATAATTTAATCATTTATCACATTTAATGTTATCTGAGATCAAAGAATGAATTATAAACTGAGACTTTCCCCTAGGTGTTCAATGCATTTACAAGATACTTACTAAAACATGAGTATGTTTTTTAAACATGAGAATGTTTTGAATATAAGTAATATAGTGTTATATTTTATGGAAAGACTGATGGTGAAGAGAATGAAATTATTGATGATAATTACAAGAATGTTAAAAATATAGTATGTGGTTTTAAGATGTTGTATTAATACTTACTTTACAATTTATATAATAATTTTCAGATTTTTTTACTCTGCTGTATTGACTGATTATATTGTTAATATTTTTTTATGGATTCAAATAATAAAACTATCAGCCATAGTTTTTGCTCATTAAAAAATGAGATTCAATGAACAAAAGAAAAAATAACTGGTATAATTATGAGGAATTTTGCACCAAGAAAAAAATAATAGATATAAAATATGAATTTATGTTGTTTTTATATTCTGTAAACTTTAGAAAAATTAATAAAAATTAAAATAGGGAATTCTACTGTGACCCCCAAGCCTGGAAACTCTGGAAGAAAGTTGGCGAGACAAGCCATGGGAGTTGCACTATTGTAGTCAGCACCCATGGGAAGAGGAGGATCAAACTGTTGGAACACTGCACATCAGAAGACAAACCATGATGCACACTCACCAGAAGAAGAGAGAGACCTCATTGGTACCGAAGAACGAAAAAAAAAAAAAAAAGAAAGATAATATGATGCATACAGCAAGACCTGAATATCCCAATCATCAGATGAAGCATAAGATAATGACCCTAAAAACAACTTTATCAAAATTATAGACCTTTCAAAGAGGAATAAGAAAATCCCTTTAAAGAAATAGAAGAAAAAACAAAAATGGAAGAAACAATAAAACTGCAAGTTTTGAAGTTGAAACAGAGCCCCCTCTCCAAAAATAAATTAAAAAATTAAAGAAAAAAACTTAGAGGAAAAGAAGTGGAAATAGAAAAGCTGGTTAAATGATTAGGAAAATGATAACAGACATAATACACAGGATGGAAGAGAGAACTTTAGAAGCTTTGAAGAGATAATTTGAGAAATAGATTTTTTGACACAAAGAAAACCTAGGTCCACCAAATCCCTAACACAAAATATGGAGGAAATATGGGAAACCGTGAAAATATCAAACCTAAGAAACAATATGTATGGAAGTTAGGAGAAGAAACCCACATCAAAGTTGCAGAAAATATATTCAGAAAAATCTTAGAATAAAACTTTCCTTAATGTAAAGATTGCCATGCAAATGACAATGCAAAAAGCTTACAAAACACCAAATAGAATAGACATAGAAAAGACCCTTCAGAAGAATTAAAACACCAACATACAGAATAAGGAAAAAATACTTAAGAACACCAAAGAAAAAATATAAGTAAATATAAAAGTAAAACTATAGAATTTCACACCTGATTCTTCAAGAACTTCTGAAAGCCAGAAGGTCCTGATAAATATGCTATCAACAATAAGAGACCATTGCTGCCAGCCCAGACTAATATATAGTAAAACTTTAATCACTAGAGTAAATGGAGAAACCAAGAACTTCCATGACAAACCAGATTTAAGGAATACACATCTACTAATCCAGCAGGAAAGTTTGGCAGGAAAAATCCAAAGCAAGGAAGAATTAACTACACACACACACACAACAACACAACAAGGAAAGATAATAGATAATCTCTCTTTACCAACAGCCAAAAGAAAAAAGAAAAGAAATCCACAAACAAAACCAAGACCAACCACAAAAGCAAAGCAAACAAAAAATTAACAATCAATGCTATTAATATCCCTCAATAACTCTGTCTAACTTGCCTTGAAAAAGACAGAGGTAACAAAATAGATAGGAAGACAGAATCCTTCCTTCTTCTGCATACAAGAAAACAAGAAACAAACATTATACTTCAAAGAAAGACATTACTTCAGAATTAATGGTTGTGAAAAACATTCTTCCAATCGAAATGGACCCAAGAAATATAAATCCATTAAAAATGAGACTAAAAAAATAAAAAAAAGAAACAAAATATATAAATCACACCTAAAACTTCCCACACTTACTTCAATACAATTAAATTCTAAACAAGAGCACCAGGGAGAAATTGATTAAGATGACAAAGGAACTAATAGTAAAGAGTAAGAATCGAGCTTAACAGATATCTCTATAATATTCATCCAAACACAAAATAGTATATCGTTTTTATCAGCTCCAGATCGAACCTTCTCTAAAGTTGATAATTATAGTAAAAATAAAAACCAAAGAAAATGAATAATAATTTATTTTAGACAAATTATTTATTGAATTTAACAACAACACAAATTGCAGAATTACAAAATATAGAAATTGAATAATGTGCACATTGATTATTCCTGGGTTTAAGGAAGAACAAGTAGAAAGAAGAAGATGTGTTAGCAGAATCGTTTTGTAGTTTTATTGCTGATGGAGAAGGACTTGAAGCTGTTTATAAATATTCTGTATATTGGTGTCGTGAATGACGAATGATATAGGATAGGGGAGAGCTACCATATAGAAATTACCTATACAGTGGCGTGATGTGCAGTCAGTATAGCTTAATGCTTAAATAAGAACTAGGAAACAGTGAAGCCAGCATGCATCTGTAATGGGAATGGAGAATGACTAAAGAAAGAAATTAAAGTTTTTTAGATTTCAATGAGAATGAGGATAAACATAACAAAATTAGGGAAGTGATAAGAATGTATATATGAGTGTCATATTAATGAACTGGTTGAATAACAAGGAATTACTGAATACAACTGGAAAGCTTCTAGTAAAAAGAAGAAATCAAATTTCAGAGAAGTAGACACCAGAAATAATCAAATTGAGGAAAAAAATAAAGGAAATAGAAAACAATACAAAGTAATTGATATATCAAAGAGTTGGTTTTTAAAAATAACAAGAGTATAATTATCCAAAATATTAGCAAAGACACAGAGAGATAACATGTAAATTGCAAAATCAGAAATGAAAAAGGTGGACATAATAACAGACACTGAGTAAATTGAGAGACTCTAGTATAAGAAAACGTATATAAAATCGAAAATTTAATGGAAATTGACAAATTTCTTGAAATAAATATCACTTGGCTAAAATTAAATCAAGAACTGATATGCAATTTAAATAGTTCTATAACACCTAATGAGATAGAAGCAGTCATCAAAAGTTAACCACCACAAAAAATAGCCTAGGACCAGATGGTTTAGTGCGAATCTACAAGAAATTAAAAAATGTAATATTTATATTCCTCATTGTCTTTCCAAGGCTAAAATTCGTTAACAAAAGAAAAAGATAAAAAAAGAACAAACAAGAACAGACCAATATCATGAAATTGATACAATAATATGAATAAAATATGGCAAATGAGACCAAGAAACTATATAGTAATGGATGTAAGAAGGTAATTAGGGTTCAGGAATGGTTTTAAATGTAATATCAATGTAATCCACAATATAAACAAAATGAAAAAAAAAGCACAGTATTTTACTAGATGGTGAAAAAATTTTGATAAAGTCAAAACTCATTAATGATTAAGGGGTTAGAGAATTAGGATAACAGGATCATGCTAAAAATAAAAAAAATATTAGCAAACCAGTG